>WTSP01002084.1:141908-153614 GCA_025331215.1 Actenoides lindsayi
AAGGGAAAGGGAAAGGGAAAGGGAAAGGGAAAGGGAAAGGGAAAGGGAAAGGGAAAGGGAAAGGGAAAGGGAAAAGGGAAGTTAGTTTTGACATTATTACTGGTTCCAATTCTTCAATGTCCTGAATTATTAGCGGGAGCTGAGGAAGAATGAAAAACAGCCCCAGAAGGTGATGAATATTTCTATGAGAAGTGCTAAGCAATTGGAATAAATCACTATGAAAAGTGGGCAACGTGTGAAACAGGCAGCAAATAACCAGCGGACACTTTTTCATCCCCGGTCAGTATCAGTCTGTTTGTAACCACGGCAACCGGGAGTCCCAGAGGACAGCGTTGCTCCCAGCAGATGCCGGCGGTGCTTTGCAGCGCTTGTCTCGCTCGACGATGTCACCGACTCCCCCCGTACCCCACGGACACATCCTCTGAGCTCCGGCTTCCCGGTCCCAGCAGGGCCAGGCGAGCTCCTGCGGGTTCCCCCACTGCCTGCCGAGCAGCCGCTCACGCCTCATCCAGTGGCTCTTGGCCCAGCCGGTGTTCTATCTCCTCCTAAATACATGTGACAAAAAAAATAAAACTTTCTTCAGGCACTGCGGTGAAATCTCTTCCAAATTCTGAGGCCAAACAGAGTTTTGTCTTTTGTATGCTCTGGTCACAAAGAAGAACACTGCTCCAGAACTACTAGAAAGTGTCACTTTTCAGCTGAAACTCTCACTCTGAAACTATTTCTGAATAATTTGTGTTGAAAAGTAAATATGCATTCACTAAACGAATTTGGTTTCATGTGAAAAGTCAATACGCCTGTCTTTTCCTCTCAGGATTAAGTTATAAGAAACAAATTATTCTGAACATAGAATACATAGAGACGGGATTCAGTAAAGGTCCTATTGTGCCTGGACCTGAAAACTAATCCACAATGTATTTTTACAGCAAGCAATCAGAGAATAATAGAATGGTTTGGGTTAGAAGGAACCTTAAAGATCCTTCCAATCCTCCTGCCATGGGCAGGGACACCTTCCACTAGACCAGGTTGCTCAAAACCCAGTCTGACCTGGTCCTGAACACTTCCAGGGATTGAGCATCCACAGCTTCCATGGGCAACGTGTGCCAGTGCCTCACAGTAAAGAATTGCTTCCTTATATCTGATCTAAATCCACCCTCTCTCAGTTTAAAACAATTGCCCCTTGTTCTGTCACTACACTCCCTGATCAAGAGCCACTCCCCATCTTTCTTGCAGGCCCCCTTGAAGTACTGAAAGGTCACAATAAGGTATCTGCAGATCTTTTCTTCTCCAGGCTAAACAACCTCAACTCTCTCAGCCTGTTCTCACAAGGGAGGATGATGCAGCCCCCTGATCATCTTCATGGCCCTGCTCTGGACCCACTTCAGCAGCGTCCCTTGATGGCAGAAGTCCTTCAAGCATTTTCCTACCTTTTACATATATGATCTGTCTGTAACTTAAAAGATTCTCTGTTGTTAAATGTTCTACAACCACCTATATTCATTTTTATTGAGAGCTTAATTACATAACTTCATTACAGCTAGATATGTACTTCAGGTTTTCCTTATATTGACTTGTCAAATTAGCACTTCAACCTTTCTTAATTATTTAGAACAGCAATGCTGTCTGGGTGAACTGCATTATTCCTACAGCATTACTCAAATCTAAGCAAAGACAACATTTTCTTAGTCCCTTTTTGACTTTACAATGCAAAGAAACTCATTTGCTTAAAGCGAAAGCCTGGTTTATTCCCACTGTTTGTTATGCTGCAACTTGCATGCATGAAAGTTTCAGTTTTTATCAGCATATCCTGTTGTTTATATGATCCATTCTGAACAAGCATTTTGAAGTATCACAGGGTGGTCCAGCTATCACAGAGAGAACAGGAGGATGACTCTGACTTACCAAAGAAGCACTGTCATCTAGAAGTGCAATAATCAGTGTGAAAATAAGAGGTCAAATGAGGCACTGAAATATTTATGCACACCTACTTCTGGCCACTGTATTAAAGTATTCAAATAAATACTCTGGATTAAATGTAATAAAAAAATTAGTGCCTTTTTTTTTTCTTTGTCCATAGACTCCTGAAGTGGCACCTGACCTGTATCTTAAATGAAACCATTACAGGTACTTTACCTGTAAATGTACATTCTCTAAAGCATATGGGATTCAATGTCAATCCTGAACTCCATATTTTTCTTTTGTTGGTGTTGGGTTTTTTCCTTCTTGGCCTACAGTACTAATTATACCTGAAAGTGCTACCTGTTTGTTTTATTTTTTGAAAGTGTTACCTGAAAGAAGCAACCGTGATTTTACTTTTCAAGGAACTGAGGCCTCTCGGTGCAGATTTAATCTTTAAAATGTTGAGCTTTCACTTCTTTGGGGGTCCAGTTTTCTCAACTGACCTGAGGAACAATTATCTAGAATTTAAGATTGTAAATACTTGAAGAAAAGGAACCAACCCAAGTTAATGTCAAAATCATTAAATCCCCATCGGGGAAGAAGAACCACTCTCTTCCAGTTCCTGGGATACTTGAATAACTAGACCTTTGTCATGGCAGTAGCTATGAAGGAGAAATGCAAGCTGTGTACCGCCCTGATGTGTTTGGGATTTGGGGATATCCACATTTGGTATGGTGGGTTATTTTCCTGTACTATAGGATAGCTTCTGAATGGCCCGAGAGACATCTACGCTGGGAGACACCCTTATGCCTTTTCCCCCAGTACTCTCTACCTCCTAATCTGCTCTACATGTGCTTTTTGGCACATTCTTCGGGAAGTGCCTCTGAAAGCACAGCTTTTGTACAACTAAAACACGATTTTTGTGGAACTGGTCTCTGTTATCCTGACTAGGGGGAGGCAGATGAATTCCAGCCTGTGAAAAACTGAAGAATATCAGTAGGTCTGTACCATATTCCAGCCCCATTTACTCTAAAAGGTCATTTTGTCTCCAGATAAGTGAAAAATAAAGAAACAGTAAATAGTTTGTCTTGCTTCTGGCCCTGCAAATCTCTCAACAGGATACCAATATAATTTATTTGTGATACTTTTTTGGTAGCCTGAATAAATCTCTTAACAAAGAAAAATATAAAAAGTGGTGTAGAGATTCAGCAGGAAGGTTTGGTTTTTTTCAGAACCTCTATAGAAGGTGTAAGGCATAAAGACATTCACTCACTGCAGACTCTCCCTTCCCACAGTCAAATGTCCTGGGACATTTTGATGGTGAGAGTGGGAGGGATATGCAAGCGCCTCTAGCAACTCTCCTGCCAAATCCCACCTCTTGCCTGCTCCATCCAGGATGTGCTGCTGAACCCAGGCCAAGATGCTCTGACTGGTGGCTCTTTCCTCCACTGATAGATGCAGAGCCAGAAAAGGAGAGGCACCCTGGAACATACATTTTCCTTGCAGACCTGCAGGACTGTCTGCCCACCATTAAATAAAATATTCCTCAGCACCAAAGACAGGTCACCAAGCAGGGGTTTGAGGAGCCTGTGCTGTGGCCATTCACACATATCTGTGTGTAGCACATGTAGCAGAAACACATCTGATGGGGACCACAAAACTTCTTTCCACAGCTGGTATTCACCAGAGACTCAGCTGCAGAAAAGCCTTGTGGCTGGGACATGCCGATGCTTGATAACGTCCCTTCTCTCCAAAAGTGTAGGAAAAGCCTAACAGCTGAGTAACTATCAAAACATTTCAAAGCCTTTTGTCTCTCTCTCATCATTCTCACAATGTCCTGTCCTACATGTGTGTTATGCTGATAGGTTATGAATGGGTGCAACTTCAGCGTGTAGCAAGAGGGACAAAACAGTTTTCCATAGAAGGCCATAGAGTTTCATCTCCATATCTGACATACCAGGTAACAGCACTTTCTTTTATGTATTCTCTGAATTATGCATCAGGGCTTTTTTTAAAAAACAAGCACAAGTATGATCTTCATTTTTTCCATAGATGTCTTTGCATTAATCTAGTTAAAGTACTAGTGCCCTGACAGGCTCTTCTGGTGCTACTGCAGGTCTCTTGAAAAACAAGAATCAAGCACTTCTGAGTGATTTCCAGGAAGTACAGCTAAGACCAAAGTAGCTGTAGGAATTGCCTGAGGTGCTGTGGAGGAGCAAAGTCTTGTTGGGAGCTTCTGAGAATGTGAAGGGCAGTGAAAATGGTACAAGTGGGCAAAAGGACAACCTCTTGGGATCTTGTGTGCAGAGATCCCGATTTCCCTGTTATTCAGAAGCAAAACATGAGGTACAGGCAGAGCATTAGGCTATCTGTTGAATCAAGACCCTGCACTAAGAGATTAAAAATTACATTTTTCCTCCCAAATACTGCTTCTTTCATTCCTACTTGTAAGCCCAGCTGATAGAAGGAAAATCTCCCTCTATTTATATCCTGCAGGCTGACACTCTTTCATATAGTTTTCATTTGACAGTTTCTGAATGGGAGCCGGGCAGAGTATTGTGCAAAGACATTTCTGTCTCCCGGCTCCTTGTCTCATATGACTGAAATGATCGGTTCAGCACAGTGTGATGGCAACAGGACGGGTTGAGCAGATGATTCAGAGGTGAGATGAGGACAAACGGATGTTTGAATTGGAGGGGGATGTATGTACTTGAGTTAACTTTTATGAAACTTTCATGAATAATAAACTTTTTTCTTGTTTTCAAACTCAGCTTGTTTTCCTGAGCATGAATGAATCACTGGCAAATTTGTTTGCAGCTACTTTAATAGTTAGCAATAACAATTCAGTATATTAATTCTGCTCAGCTACCAGCTTTGCTCAAAGATGTCAGACAGTTTAGTTGAACACATGCTATATATCTGTTGATTTGGTTGATTAAAAAAATATTTAGTCTATCCTGTACCAAAACAGTATGGAAAACACAGCTTTGACTCAGCAGAGATTTTAGTAGTAAACAGCTCAGTGTAATTACTTAAGACGGGTTTTAATCTGCTTGGTCATGAAATATTCATGGTCATACCCAAGAATAAATGTCAGTACTGTGACAGCTCCTTACGATATCTAGGGCATTACCTGTGGATGCTTTGAGCAAGCGTTTACTTGCACATGCTTAAGTAACATTTCTGCCTGTGCTGATGTGCTAAGCAGCTTTCTGTGCTGTGCTCCCCTGCCCTTTCCTGTAGCAAAATCCCCTTCACTGAGATTACCATTATCAGTGTTCATTGGATCTCATCGCTAACTTTTGTAAGACCAAGGATTTGTGAGGGAGGGGTTGACATTTGAGCCTTGTAAAGAACCTGTTTGATATCCAGCATCACAGACCTGCATGTAAACTTAGTACAACATGAAGCTCTTTCTTGCCTTCAAGGCAAAGTCTGTTACACAAGCCTTACAACTTCTAACTACACAGAGTAATGTTTGAAATTTCATGAGAAAAAAGTTAATGAAAAAGGCTGCAGAGGTGTCAGAAATGTATTAATTCTGGATGATACCTTTTTGTTGAATCTTATATGCAGTATTAGATTGCATGTTTGCATCCAGCTGTAAATAGCATGCTTGGCAGGCAGCGAGGTTCCACGCAGGGAGCATGGAGGTCTGCAGTGGGCAGCGTAGCAATTGTGGGCCAGTTCCCAGCTGGAATAGCTCTAGTAAGCATAACATCTACTGCATGTGTCCTGGCAAACATATGGCTCTGGGTGGATGTCAGGGAGAAGGCATGAGGGCAAATGGACCTTCAGCCTGATTCAGTGCAGCCATTTTTATGTGAATGGTAAATTTTACTATTTTCCACAATTATTATATTGTTAGTGATGGTGAATTACTATTGCTATTATGTTAGTGTTATTAATGCAAACACCTAGGTAGACAAAGCCTAGGAACACATTCTGTCCCACAGGTCAGCTTCTGCCAGGGGATGCAGAACCAACAGCAGCACTGGGACCAGGTTGAGCAAGGACAGCACAGATTTTCCCTGTACACATGCATCATGGGCCTCTCACTCCAAGGACATTGAAGGGCTGGAGCATGTCTCAAGAGAGGTAACAAAGCTGGTGAAGGGTCTAAAGAACAAGTCCTTGTGCCAAGGGAGGTTCAGGTTGGAGCTGAGGAACAATTTCTTCCCCTCCAGGGTTGTCCAGGGCTGGCCCAGGCTGCCCAGGGCAGTGGTGGAGTCCCCATGATCCCTGGAGGGGTTTCAAAGCCTTAGAGATGTGGTGCTGAGGGACATGGTTTAGTAGTGTCCTGGCAGTGCTGGGGGAACAGTTGCTCTTGATGATCCTAAAGGCTTTTTCCAATCAAAATTATTCTATGATTCTACAGGAGCTGTGCCCATGGCATCTCTACCCTCTAGAGTACCAATGAGTGGTTGGTGAGACCCCTCTGTTGATGCTGGAAGTGACATGATGCTGTTCTGGTGGGCTCCAGCTGAACCTACTGTGGGTGCAGCACACACCAGACGCAGTGGCATGGGAAGCGAGTGGTGCTTCCTTCCCAGCACTGATGTTTGAGGTGTGACCCACACCAAAGGCTCTCTGTGAATAATGCCAATTGCTAGATCACATGCCACTCACCTTCTCTCTGGCCATCAGAATGGGGTCCAGTGTTTCTAAATGGTGTCGTTTGTTACATCAGCTGACAGCGAGCCTGTGTTTACAAACACATTCAGAGTAGCAGTGCAGAAGCAATCATCATCTCAGCCTTGGTAAATACCGATCAGAGCCTGACATCCTAACTCTGGTAAGAGGTACCTTTATCCACTAGTGGTTGTGTTTGAATTCAAAGATTTCTTTTAGGTACAACATAAATGTTGTATGATGTTACTCCATAAAAGTAAAGATATCAGAATCTGACCCAGGATTTGTTAACGATCTGTTGATAATGAATTAGAAAAAACCACTTCTTTCAGCTCTGCATTGAAGTGTTCTTTTTGGGTAAGACCAACTGGCCAACATGTCTGTATAATGTCTCATGAAGGGCTAGGCACATACTCTGTAAAAAATTTCTACCATGTGTCAGAGATCTGTGCTTATTAGTTAGCATCTTGAGAAGACCATTTCAAGAACATGTGTCAGAGTGGTCTGGTTAATTACAGGTATCATAAACCTTATATCAGCATAGTTGGATGCACATTAATTTTTTGATGTCTATTATTTCCTCCAGACACAGCATTCACTGTAATACTTGACCTAGTTCTCAGCTTCAGAAGCTGAGGTTACAGGGCCTCTTCCTATCTCAGCCAATTGACTCATGAGTTGGGTGTTGCACAGTTATCGAGGACGTCAACACGAACACCAGAAAAATAAATAAAAGAATTAAGGAAATGTTATGTTCAAGAAGACTGGTCAGCAGCATTACAGTTCCATCATGAATATGCAAATTAATTAATAAAAAAAAGTAGATCACTAATACTGACCATTATTAAGTGTTGTGATGGTGCCTAAGAATATCAACTCAGAACTCCATTACCTGAGCAGCTTTTCAGAAATATTAAAAGAACTCTCCCTTCCTGAAGGTACCAACTATCCATCTGCCAGGGAGGAATATGAACACCATGGAAGGTGAATGGACAATGTATGTAATGTATGTATCATTATAGTATATAATATAGATAGATCAGAAGCAAGAGCATTCCATATGAATATAATCCTTTGCAAGTACCCACAGGGTGACACACGCAGTTTTAAAAGAGCTCTGATGCAATGATCCACTGCAGAATGTGAAGGAAAGGCATGAAAGCTGTGCAGCATTAACTGTAGATTGTTTTACAGCTAGGTTATGCCACTGAAACAATACCTGTAATCATATCCTAGACCTACACACAATTAGAAGTAGACTGCTTGACCTATAACCCAGCTGATGTAGGAAAAGAGGCACCTGACATCATACTCTAAATATTTTCACTGGAAGTTGTTGACATAAGACATGAGGGGTTTTTGCAAGATCTTTGTTCTTCCCTGTAACAGTGAGGAAGTGGAAGGCATTTTGATGAGAAACCATACATTTCCTGCTGAGTTATCACCTCTTTGTCTCAGTATTGGTAAACTACTTGGTGATTAGTGTCTGAAAGGAGTGATCTGCTGTGTGCTTGCATGCCTAGAATTAGTCAAGGGGCACCCAGGACAAGCAATGGGAATGCTTTCTGCTTTTCTCTGCCTCTCAGCCAAACCATGTAAAAGCGTTGCTTGCATTGTGCCCATTTAGTAACTGTCACATAGACCCTTACTGACTAAGTTTTGAAATCATTAACATAAATCCCTGTCACGACATGTGCCTGTGCCTAATACACAACAGAAGACCACAATCTGTTTGCTGTCACTTCTCTTTGAACCAAATGTGGTCCTGCTTGCTCATCCCTGAAGAGCTCAGTGGCACAGTCTGTGCTGCATACCACAGATTCTTCCCTTGGTCTAATCTGAACAGGTGAATTTTTCCCTCTCTGGGTAGTTGTGAGACAAAGCACGTGTTTTGCCCAGACACTTAAGATTTTACATCTTTAAAAACCATTAATTGAAAGCTAATTAAAAAAACATCACCATTCACCTTCTTAACAGATCTTTGTTACAACCAACTTCATCTGTCCGCTCACTTCCCCTCATAGCAAAGAGTTGGATTCATCACCAGAATGACTCATACTCTGACTGCCAGGGGGTTCATTGCACAGAAAAAGTTCACTTAGATGGCTAAGTGGGAAAATTAAATATTTCAGGGACATTTCTTTGCATAACATCAACACTAACACAGGCAATCACCCATCTCTTTGGATGGATTTCCATAACTTTGTTCTCCTGCATGTTGCCATCTATGATTCTGTACAACAGACATGTCTTCAGAACATAACAGTCTATTCTGAAGTGACTGAGCATGGAAAACTAACACTGGAAGAAAAATAAATACTTCAGAATATAACTGAAGTCTTTGAAATGCTGTGGACCAAAGGTTGTTTTGATTTAGGAGTAAGGGACAAACATGCCAGAGTCTACTGAAACTTTGGGGTGCACAGATACAATGACAGTTGTATGGTGTCCAGACTACCCTGAATACCTTGGCTAGTAAATGATCCTCTGAATTTCACATGGAGAAAGCAAGAAAAACAGTACTTGGAGTACTGCAAGAGTGAAACTCTCCTTGGATTTTTTTTTGACAGTTGCCAAAGAATGTTTGACATCACCTTAAGATTTCTTGTCCAGTGAGAGAATAATATTTCATTAGGATGCATCTTGAGTACCAAAGATTAGAGGGTCTTGACCTATCTAGAGTACACTTGAATCCTAACAATGAAATATTGTTGAAACAAAGTTTTATGAACAGGTGTCACACCACTGGTCTCCATCCAAAGACAGACATTTTTCAGATGGTTGAATAAAAGCCTGAGAAGTAAAATGGAAGCTGCTTTATAATGTTTTCTGCATCTGTAATGACATCTCTGCTATTATACTAATGACCCCGTTTTATACTTCACTATACATATTGGGTGGTATAGGGTCTTAGATATATAGGTTCCAAAAAGAGAAGTACATTTTTAATATACAAAAAAGACTGCATATACTTCCAAACTTAAACATTTTTTGAAGCTTTAATTGCCATATCAGGTCAATGGGTACAGTGGGAAGATGGCAGGTGTAAAGAATTAGATAATTGAAAGAAAAGGATTTGGAGTTACTGAAAAGAATTCTCTAATGACTCTACTCACTATTCTGCAGGAGGAGAGCATCTGGATACTTGCAGAAATAAAACATATGGTAATGCATTTGTAAGATAGTGAGATACATATTCTTGTAAATATGCTGAAAAATCTAGCAGCTAATGTGCACTTTTCATAAAGGTCTATAAATATTTATCAATGAAATCTATTGAAATGTATACTTGTCAAGTATATGTTTTCTCTTTGAGAAGAGAATTCATAATGTGAAATGCTTAGTAATCTTGCTAGATGACTCAGAAGGACAAGTTTTCTGAGCAGAATGGTAAGTCTATGACTTCTGTTGACTGCAAGAGAGGGATTTTAATTTTAAAAGTGCAGAAGTAATACTGCATTGTTTCTGTAACTCACACTGAAAAACATCACCAGTTAGTCACCCTGATGCTGGTGCTCTTGATTACATCTAGAACTGCAATAACTATCCAGACAGACAAAAAGGCTCTTTTCAAATATCCTGGCAGAGAGGAAAATTTCTTCCTTATGTAGCCAAGACTATGGTCATGCCAGGCAGTTCTGATGGATAGGACCCTTTTCTGCTGGGAAGCAGTCCCTTGATCCTTATCCCTACCCAAAAATAGATAAAAGAGTGGCACTATGAGGGGAGGATGGAGAGGTGATTACTTACCAATTTGCCACTGTGTCGGGGAAGTGTTTGTCTGTGGGATACTCAGTGTCAGTGTGATTTGTAGATGAAGCTGAAGTTAATGAGTCCATCCTTGATCTCCATAGAGACTGTTTAGAAATAAATGGCTCCTCCTTTTCACTCAAAACAAGCTAAGTAATATGCTCCTCTGCTTGTGGCTTCCTAAGGCTGAATGTAAGAAAAATATTGCCAGGCTGTCTTGTCCCACATCAAAACAATTACCTTAAAGGGATTGGATCCTAAGATAATTGCCCCTTAGCTCCTCTTTCTGTCTGAATAGGAGAGATTCAAACCAGAAGCACATCAGGCTTTATTAAAATCTTCCAGTTCTCATGAGCCAATTTGAATTTCTGAAATGGAGATGTCTGTATCTGAGGTGTTCATCTTGACTTAGTAATGGGGAAGTGGGGGCTGTCAGTTCTTGGTCTAGCTCCTTCTGAAACACCTAGACATCCAGCAGTGTCCAAATTTACTACTTCTCAGTTGCTGGATTCTGTCACTTTTCACAGGTAATATTGATAATAGCAATGATCAGAAAGTAAATCAATAAAACTGTGGTACATCTGTGAGACAGTTAAACATCTTGGACCAGGAAAATGCACTAGGAAATATGTATTTCTATTTCTTAAGCTATAGAAAAACAGAGAACAAGTTGAACTGAGTCCAAGGATGAAAAGCAATTTCATGAAAAATAGTTCACCCACTGCATGTACCAGGGTATGTTCAGTTAGACACATCATCCAGCCTCGGCAGGTCACCTAGAAGGTGTTTGTTAATTGCCTCCTGTGCTCTGCCTTAACATGGGGGGAGAGACAGGCACATGCAAATCAAGACTGACTTGCTTCCTGCTGCCAGATGCAATACAGACTTTTCTGCACCCAAGTGCTTTTAGGTGATAGACTCCACACAGCAATGGAAGCCACTAGGAACTATCCCTAACAAGAATAAGAAAGAAAACTTCCTAACTATCAGACCTTCCCATTCCCCACCTGCCCCTTTCATTTTGATTCAGCTTTTACAAAGTCTTTCAACGTTTGTACAGGGTTTGGCTGGAATAGAGTCAGTTTTCTTCATAGTAGCTCATGTGTAGAACTATGTGTTGGATTTGTGCTCAAAAGAGCACAAGTGGATGTTTCTAAGCAGTGCTTAGAGTCAAGGACTTTTCTGCTCCTCACCCCACACACCAGTGAGCAGGCTGGGGGTGCACAGAGAGCTGAGAGGGGACACAGCTAACCCCAGCTCATCAGAGGGATATTCCAAGGGAATGAACTCCTTGTTTTGCTTTGTTTGCATGCATGGTTTTTGATTTACCTATTTGTCTAGGTTTAGCCTCGTTTGGAAGCTAATCACCACACAGCCACTCACCCACCACTCCCTCCCCATCTCCTGTGTGATGGGAAAGAGAAT
>WTSP01002084.1:153714-185101 GCA_025331215.1 Actenoides lindsayi
CCTCCCAGTTGCAGCCCCTCCCAGCTGCCTGGGCCAGCAGCTGCTGGGGATAATGAACCTGACCTGAGCCCAGGACACTACTAAACTGTCTTTGTCTCAACCCACAAGTTTTCACACTTTTTTGATTCTATTTCACATCCCACTGGGGGGAAGTTGAGTGAGTGGCTGGGGGGGCTCAGATGCTGCTGGGGTTAAACCACAACAGTGTTATATTAAGCAGACCATTTTGGACTGTGGTTTGACAATGTACAGGATTACTAAATTATTTTTTTTTTAATTTAATTAAACTAGCTCCCTTGAAACCTAGATTGCACTCTGTGATTATACTACTATCTAGATTTTTAAAAATTAAGAAAGTTGAATACAAATGTATTGTTTAAGTCTAGCAGTTATTCGTCATCTTGACAGATCTACTTTTCAAATATAATTGATTAATCACTTGCCAAAGACAGCTTTTTAGTTTAAAGCCATTAGAAATCCGAAAAACGTACCCAAACCCAATATGGTATAGTAACTGATCTTGCTTTTATGTCACTTAAAATACACACTTAAAGAAAAGCTTGATTTGGGCAAAGGAATTACTTTCTGTCTAGAACAACATATTCCTGTTAAAAAGTTTCTAAATTAATTATATAACCTTTTAAAAGTAATCATGGAAATGATGATAGATCCCCAGTGAATGAAGCACACAAAGTGTAAGGGAGTGGTGCTGCAGTTCTGTGGGGTGGCCTTGGCTTCCTCACACATCACCGTTAGAGTCATGCTAGGCAGTCACAGCTGTTGTGGGGCGAGCAGAGTGTCCCGTCACACACAGGAGCCCCACCACAGAGCCAGAACCTCTGGCACCAGTACCCGTGCAGTCACGGAGCAAGGTACTGGTCCTACCTGGGACAGCAATCATTTATGAGATGTTGAAAAGCAATTTCAGGGTGACAGTATCTATTGATGACTGAATAACAGATGCTCTAGTTCCTGTTCTGCACCAGACGCTTTCAGGTGACAGACTCCATGTGGCAGCAGGAGCCAGAAGGAAATGTCCTGAACAACTATGAGAAAGGAAAACAGTAGGAGAAAGCATAGCCAAAGGAGTGGGGATGCTGACAGTGACATTTACAGCTGTGTTCTAAGTGGTAATAGACAGATCAGATCACATTTGTCAAGACAAGAAAAGTACAATTCCATAATTGGAAAGAGAACTTTGGAGTTGCGTTGCACTCACCAGTAGGACAGTGCGGTGTAGTGTTTTGGAAAGGTACATGACAATTTAAACCGGTTACCTCCCAGCCAGCTCACTGGAGTGCACTGAAAGTGGAGCATGGCCATGAGGATAAACAGTGTTCTGTCTTCCAAGCTGTGGAAAGAACAAGAGTCATTTGGGTAGGTGTGGCAGGGGAGGTTGCTCACAGAGATGTGGTCAAGCAGCCCCTGCTCCCCCTTCCACTTTGACATGTTGCTGCCATATGAAGAGCTCCTGGGGGAAGGAATGCTGCAGGCTCTAGAGTTTTTCACCTGTGTTGACCTGAGCTCCCAACCACCTATGAAAACTGAGTAGGGAGCAATACTGCAGGGACGTTCTCGAGCACAGAACCTTCTTTGTTCCCTCTGGTCACATATTCTTAAAGGCAACTTGGACCCCCCCTCTGCTACAGCACAGCCAGCTGTTGGGTCTTCTGATATTTCTTATCCCTGTGGTGTGGCTGGTAATGCCTTCCTGGACTTCCTATAGGCCACCAAGCTTTGTAATAGATATTTACAATTCTCCAAAAGTCCAGTTTGGCTGTCAATGCTTTGTCACGTGGCTCCACACACAAATCCTTACTTTTATTTCTGACAGTATCTTATACACAGACAGGTAATATAACCAGGATGCCAGCCCGATAGCTTATCCAAGAGTTGAGGATGCAAACTTCTTTTTGATGGCTGCTTGGCTGCTTGTACGTGTGTTTTCACTCCTTTGCTGTCTCCTGTGTGCCCTTAATTTTTTATTTGCAGATAAAAAAATATCTCTTTTTAGTGCATTACCTGCAAACTGAGTGGGTAGAGCTGTCTAACCAGGCCAACGTGGTGCTGAGATGAGTAGAGCAAAGCATCAGAAGACCTTGAGATAGTTTATGCATATAGCTGTTGCATTTTATTGGTTTGCTGTTAACGAGGTACTGTTGAAGGATTTGGAAGCATTACCTTGAGAACCTTTTAATATAATGAATCACCCAAATTTAACCTAATTATAGAAACACATAAAGAAACTAAGGAAGTTCTCTGTTGAACTGCAGAAAGCAGTTTGTACTGTTTAACACAAGGTGAAATGTCTGCGGGTGCTTAACAAAGAAAGTGACTCAGAGACTCAGCAGGTGAAAAGTTAAGTTGCATTCCAAAAAGTGGATACCCATAAGGATACTGGTTTTAACTATTTTCTGAAAATTTTCAAACAAGTTAATAGAATTATTTTCTTTATGATATATGAAAAATTATTTGAGATGAAGTTTCATTCATGTTCATGGGCAGTTATGCAGCAACGGGTGGGGCAGGGTGATTTAATTTTGCAGTGTAATTCAGCTTTTTTACATTCACTTTGCTAGGGCCAACCAAGCCTTTAAAAATCTCAAATTAAATATCTAATGTTTAAATCTTCAGAGGGAGGGTGGCAGAGTAGGAGAAAGTGAGACCAAAGGATGTTTGAATTAAAAGCATAAATACAATTTGTCATGATGTGTAAACAGATGTGCCATACATAGGATGTTTAAATCCTTGCATAAGGTAACGGCTCAGCTGTAGACTTGTCTGATTTTCAGCACTGTCACGCAAGACAATTGTGATATCATGCAGATACTCCTAAAGAGAATGACCTGAAGTGCCATGAGTTTCTAAAGGACAAGTCTCCAAATCGTACATGGTTTTGAGTAAGGCTAAGGCAGAACACATACTAGTCTTCAAATCTATAAATAGCTGCTGCAAAAAGGGAAACAAACCACTCTCCATTGTCCATGAGGAACAGAATAAGAAGCAATAGGTACGTTTCTAATTTCAAGGACAATTAATCCCTGGGACACATTGAGGCAAATCTTCTGTATAAGAAAGGTTTTAGTAGCAGCCGTTTATCAGATAACAGATAGTCCCTCTGAATGGATTTCACAACATCCAAAGGTTCTTTCTGGAACTAGAATTCACTACTCACCATCTTAGAAGATAGTCTTGGATGCTTCTTATGCCCTTGTCTCTGATTATATATCTTTATGGGGAAATTTAAATGTATCTTTAAAATTCCTTCATAGCCAGGCAGAATTATACTCATTTTCATGGTTGTTACTCTGTTTTGCCCAAAAGTTTTTGTGCTGTGAATTCTTAAGCTAAATAAATGAATGAATAATTCCAATGAGAAAGGAGGAGCTTCTGAATTTGTTGGGGTTTTTTCAGTTTAACAAGCAAGGGCTTTATGTTTAAACAAGAGTGGAGTCTCTCTGTGGCAGATTCAGGGTAAAAGAACTGGCAAGACTCCCTCAGTATTTCAGAAATACTCAGACTGCTTCACTCCATGGAGAAGCCTTCTAGAGTATGCTCTCAGGTCTGGAGGGGACAGTTTTAACTTTCCAAAGAAACATGCTTTTAAAGCTGAAATAGATGTGGAGAAATCACAGCAGCTACTTTGTGACTTAAAGCACACGATGGTTGACTCAGCTGTTGTCAGAAAGATGCATGAAGGGGGAAATGATGTTAACATTTTCCAGAAACATCAGCAATGCCTCAAAATGAGATGAAGTAAACCACAAGAAGAAATAAATATTTCCATATTACAAATGTTTTCTGTGAATGACATTGATATTTTTTCCCCAGGAGCTCACAGAGATTATCTGGAAAATATTGTACTGTGTGATAATGCCGAGGTGGCAGAAAATTATTAAAGAGGGTTCAGGCAAAATGGTGAGTCAAGTGTTCGCCTTGTCTAAAAATTCTGGATCTTTGAAAATACCCATGAATATTTAATAGCACAGTAACAAGATTCTATTTTTCCACACATTTAAATGAGCAAAGTTTGGGAAGGTTAGCTTTGAAATTGAGAACCTCCTACTGCACCAGTGGGCATGCTGCAGCAGGTCTGGGGCTTGGTTCAGCATTAGGGGGTGGCCTGTGCCTGTGGTAGGTCTTTGTTCTGCTGCTGTGACTCCATCGCCCACCTGTTAGAAGGTGCACAGCCAGCAGTGACGGTTGCTCACAGCTCAGATTTACACCTTTGGTAATGACAGATTGCTGGAGAACTTCCAACTTCCCCACTTACCAATATCCTGATTTTGGTGGAAGTTCAGTTTCAGTATTTGTTAACAGATCTGATTCAAAGCCCCAGCAAGGAACACACAGAAAACCTGTGTTCCTTTCCTTTTCTTAATTTTGCCACTGCTCTTACTTTTGTGAAGACAGAGCAATATAAATGTCTTTAGGGAAAGGCAATTAGGAAGACATCCTAAATGTACTAGTCTTTTTTTTTTTTTTTAAGCTTCTGCATGAGCACCTCAACATAAACTTCTCCCACAAATGAAAGAAAGAACCTGTCAGTGAAAAGTGAGGAAAAGAGCAAAGGAGTGGGAGTCAGGCAGCAGCTTGTGGCTCTCCAGTGTTTCAGAGAACCCACCTGTGCTGAACATGTTTTGGAACTAAATATCAGATGAACAAAAACTTTCAGTCTGTAAGTTGAGAATTTGAGAATGCAAACGAACGTTTTGCAGGCTTGTCCTTCAGGGTTTGGGGGACTTTTTGCTCTCCCTGTAGGTATTTAGACATAAACAAAAAAAAAGCAACCAAAACAGGGCTACAAACTAAGCACAAAGTCCTGGTGAGGGAGGCAGCAGCAGATCAGCGTTCACCTACCAGAGTCCTTGAGTTCGGTGAGTGCCCAGTAGCAGGTACTCTCCCAGTAAGTACCATGGGCTAAAGCAGCAGTTAACAAGACTCACTGCTCTCAGGGCTCAGGGATTTGTGGTGCCTTTTGACAACAGAGAGATTCTTCAGTAGGACAAAGCTGAGAAATCAGTGCTGAGGCAAATCTGTCTGTCACACAAAGTAAATCAGTCATCTGTGACTGACTCAGGAGGCAAGAAGGTTAACTATGATTTAATTAAATAGCATCCAGGGAAAAAACCAACAACTAAAATAAAAAAAGACCTATGGGCTAAAAGACACATTTTACAGTAAGATTTAAATGAAGAACCAGCTTTGGTTTAATTTCTTATTCCAATACCTCTTGTGATTGAGATAAATAAAATATCATAGCAGAAGTGATTATGGAGTGGAGGCAGAAAGGGGACATGACCTTCTGCAAAGAAGGATACTTAAACCATTTTCTAGTGTGATGCTGAAATCCCAGTGGTCTCCTCAACACAGTAGCACTCTCTAATGCTAGTATCTGTACAGAGGAACTGGAGGAAGGCTGTGGCTCTGCACTACTCATTAAGTACTAGAGGTGCCAGTGCTCTGCTTGGGGAGAAGGTGAAGAGAAAATGAGACTGAAGAGTACCCTGGGTTTACTCAGACCTCTAAATTCCAGGCTAAAAGCTCAGCCTAAAATGAGACTTATGTGGAAGCTGAAGGAGTTTACACTGAGCATGTCAAGGTTACCCCTGTTATCGTACACTGCTGGGTCCTGCGTTCAGCCAGAAGTGCAGCTCTGGCAACGAATCCCCTTCCTGCTGCTAGCTTTTGGTTCCCAGTGCTGAGCAGCTTTGGAGCACACACATGGGACGCCTTTCAGATGAAAGCAAATGGAACATGCACTGGGAATACAATTAACGGGATCAAATGGGGGTGCATTTGAAATAACTCCCAGTAATGTTGTAGTTGAACTCTCATCTGCCACGGGACACCACCAAAGTTGGGGGGTTTGATTGTGGTTGAAGGCTTTAACAGCTTGCTTTTAGCTCTCGTTCATGGGGAATATTGGCATTTGGGACAGATTTGAACTAAAGCCATGATAAAAATGAGTGCTTTAGATAATGCAGTTTACTGGCACACATCATTGAATAGTCCACTCTACATGTAAATACATACTGCATGCATATTCTGAGTAACTAATTTACTACTGTTCTGATTCTTCAAAAGAAAAACTTGTGCATGAAAACAAAATGAGCTTGCATTTCAGCTAAAAGCATCAGACGTTTGAGTAACAAATTATTTTTCATAACAGAAACTTGAGATTGTAAGGAAACACTCGCAAGCCATCTTGAGGAGTCTGATAGCGATTAGGTTTCAGAAAAGGAAATATTTTTGTCTCAACAAAATTTCTGCTTTGTGCTTGGACTTACAAAATTGATGTTTGAAATGAACTTTATGTTTGGTTCTGTAAAAATCCTGTAAATAATCATGAAGATATCTCTAAAACTCTCTGCTGCTTGGCTGTTAATTTGCTATGATGACATTTATATATGTTACTAGGATTTGAAACTTAAACATAAAAAGTTTAAAAAGATGCAGCAGAAGCAAGTTATTCTAACAATATACATGATTCTATTAATTTGTCATTGTGGTGAGATTAGAATTAAATAGTATTAAAACTCTAAAATTATCAAATTAAATTCTAAAGATTTTTATTTTGTATATTTTCCACTCTTATGTAATTCTCCTTGTGGTTTCTCTCCTTCAGACAAGACACTATAATCTTCAGCACTCAGATGCAAAGAAAGTGCAGAACTACAAACAGGCTCCCATCTTTTGAAGTCAAGGAGATATCAGACAGCTTGGCTCACACAAAACATAGAAGCCTAATGGTAAAGTGATCTATCGCTGTAAGGCAAACCACAGTGAGATAAAATGTCCTTACGGTATCCAAATGAAAAGACTAAATAGCTCAGTCTAGACTCCTCCAGCCCTCTCTAGGGGACCTATCTCCAGACACTTGCAGAGGTGGTCCTCACTGCCCGCTGCCAGCCCATTTCCCTGCCGACCCTTCGCATCTCCCCAACCCCCGTCTAATCACAAAGCCTGTTGCATGACAAAACTGCAGGTTTAGGTTTTCATTCACTGCTCAGATGCATGTCATTTACAGTTCACAGGTTCCAAGTTGGTTTACGTGTGGAGCAGAGGTTTTCCCGGGATACAGAATCTCCCTGAGTTATTTGGTTTTTTGTCTGGGCAAGGACACATCGGGCTGACAGCAGCCACGGCCCAGCTCTATCTTACTTTACAACAGCAGTCCCACGTGGGAGTGGGGATCCTCGGAAAGGATCTGTGCACCAGCAGAGTTTGTCCTGCTTCCCAAAACCAGCTGTAGGTGTGGGAGGCACCGGCCGGGTGCAGGGCTTGGTACAGGAACAAGGCTCAGCTCTTGCACCCCAGGGAAGGAGCTCAGGCAAACAGGGCATCTGTCAAAGGAATGCACACAGCCTGAAGGCCTCCAGTACCTGAAGCAAACTATACACCCCTCCTTCTGCAGCAAGTCGATTTGTTGCTTTGCATTAGCATGAGGATGCTGCACTGGCATTTCCACGTGGTCAGGGTTAAGATAGAAGATTATTTACTTAAGAGGTACCTGCATGAAGTAGATTTATATTCCTGGAGATTTGGCCTGGGCTCTTTGTCTAGCTGGGGTTTCTAGGATTTTTTGGAAGTTTATCCTGCAGAGAGTTACTCAGTTCAGCGACATTTGCAGTGTACTGGGGACTATTTCAAGGAAGCCTGTATGTGAAACTACCTTGGTGGGGGGGAATACAGTCCTGGTGTCTCTCTGTAGCTCACTTGCTATACAATGGGACACTCTTCTGGTACTTTTCAGTAATGTAACTTTTCAAAGAGCAAGGGGACCACCTCGACCCTGAGCTCAAACATTCATGAACATAGAACTCTTGGAAAAAGGATGGCATTGAGCTCTGCCACCAGTACGTCACTGAATGGTGGTTCAAACTTTCCATTTTATAACAAAGCCCTTGAAACAACTGCTGCCTGTTTGGCAAAGGTGCACATTGTGGCTTCGTGTTTTGTTAAATACCTTCCTTTTTTCTTAAATACAAAGGAATCTAGAGATGAGATTTAGTGATGCGTGGTGAAAACCTTTCCTTTTCTGTACTTTAAGCAAGACTATGCAGAGGTCACACATTGTCTAAGTTTTCTTCAAATCAAAATGCCTAATGCAGACTCTGTGGGTGGAATTTATCTCACCAACTGACTAAAAGTTAAACATCTTGACTTTGTCTGTAGTCAATGGTGAAAAGCAGGCACCTTTAAAGTGTGACTCATTTTGTGCTAAGTGTCTGGAAAAGTAGGATGAATTGTCCCCTGAAGATCCTCAGCTCTTTCCCTTGACTTCGAAGGAAGCCTAGGTGATAGCTTAGTTGATCTAACTTTGAGATGACTAAAGTCAAGTGAGGTAGATCTGAGGTCCTGGATATCCAAAGCATTTTCAAGTCAGCAGCAGCAGGCCTTTCATGTGCTTGACCAAGTACACGAGTTTTTAATACTGTCATGTCCAGTTGAGGGATCTGGGAGCCTGAAAGCCCTCTGGAAACAAAAGCACAATGCAAAGCTACTCCCATGATCCTGGTTAACAGGATCAGGCCCATCAAGAAAAAAGTTGATATGATTCGTCTCCTTGGTTACTACAGTGAGCAGCAGCATTCAGAGTTAACATGGGCTCAGCTCAGACTTCACTTACCTAGGTTTGGATCAAGCTCTTTTTACCAGTGTTGATGCATCTTCCTCAGTTGATTATTACTCAGCAAAGAGACCCACTTTCTTGGGAGAAGCAAGCTGAGACACGTGATGTAGGGTACACACACTGTAGGGTACACGCTTTTATCCAGGGCTTAGAATATTCACTTTGAAAATAGTGTCCTCCTTTAAGAGTCATCTTAAATGTATTTGCTTTTCTTCTTGATGACTTTTAAAGTGCTTTCTAGACTTTGCTACAGCCATACAGTTCTTTCCTACAGAGTCAGAATGTTAATTAACGCACTGACGTGGAGCGCACTCAACTGGGGAACAGAAGACCTTTCTGCTGAGGAAAGGGCTATGAATCCTGCTGATTACCAAACTACAGGCACCACAACCAGAAGGACACAATTAGAGAGACAATAGATCCCTTCTCAGAAAGTACCACAGAGATCTCCAGTCACTATTCAGTTCAGGAGCCAGGTGCCCCAAATGAAGGTTTTCCAATCGCAGTTTTTAACAACAAGCCCATAGCTGTGCAGAACAGACACTTATACCAAGCTATGGAGCATCCGACAGGTTTTATTGTCCACATTTACATAAACTTTCTTCACCTTTGAGCCTTCAGCATATTTGAAAATATTTTCATAATAATTAGCAACTTTAGATGTGTCCCAAATTATGCCCTAATTCTAATTAGAAATGTCATTAGAGAATCCAAATCTGCTAAATTATCTTTTTGAGTTGATTAACTTTCCCCTTCATATACCTGATTTAAAGTGAGAATCTAATTATCATCGCTTTCCTGTTTCGAAGCTCTGAAATATTATATGTTCTTAAATTACTCACCAGGGAACGTGCACAGTGATGGTGCTGAATGGCATATTTCACAAGCGTTATACTTGCCATATAAATGATTATTAAATTATATTCCCTGGAGTGTATGTGGTGACATCTGGGGTTGCTTCAGGCATTTGGAGTTCCATGTCTGTTACCAGATCACTATGGTTTCAGGCAGCTAGAGTAATGCCATCTGTAAATTAATAAATGTCACCCTTCTGTGCTACTTCCTTTCAATCCACATTCATAGTTTAATCTGCAAAAGTATCATATAAATACATCAAAATTCACTGGTTTTCTGTTGTTTTTCTTTGTTGGTTTTTTTATTTAATGTTCAAGTGCTATAGAAGATGTTACAGTTCTATCTCCAATAATATACAATTATAAAAAGCTATTTTGTTCTTTTGTTATAATATGGGGATTTTCTCATTTGTGTCAAATTCCAAAATGAGCTTCAAGCTGCTGATTACCTGATGATTCACGGATAGTGTTGCCTTCCTGGAAATAAGAGAACTGACTATCTTTTAGAGAGCAATGAGGGTTTCACAGGCACTTTTCTTAGAACGCTGAGAAGTTTTAAGAAAAAAACCATCAGGAAAATAACAATTTCTTTGCATAAATCTGGCTGAAGGGAAATCCTGCTTCATATTTTGGAGGAGAACTGTGCAGTTCCTTCAGAGGACGCACATCAGTGCACATCTTAATGAAACTCTACAATATGAACTTCGTATTTAAAGAGTAATTTTAGCACAGAGCAGATGAAATTCAGTCTTTTCTTAGACCAGGGCTGATGCTGTAACAGAGGCATGAGGTAAACCCCACCCCTGTATGTGGCCTTTAGCCACACTCATGAGCTGAATCTCTCCTCTGCACTGTGCCTGGACAAACAGAAGTCTTTATTTCTCTTCTGCTGGAAGCTGCCATGTGTCCACTTTATGCGCTGAGGCCAAGTCATGATCTGGATGAGCTTCCAACAACCCCAAAGGGGATTAAGTTCAGGCCCAAGCTCTTCCACAGCGTGGAACAGCACACAGCTCACTGTGGGGTTGTCCTCTCCCCATCTCTGTACAGAGTGTCCTCTGTATGTTTCCCTTGCTGAAGGTGAATCTTGGAATCAGAGCATCCTCCAGAGAAGATGCTACCACCACCTGCTGTAGAAGTAATATGAAGTAACATGGCTGAGGCCCTCCCTGCATCCCTGGTTTGTTAATTAGCATTTTTGTGCTATATTTGCCTTCAACTACTTGTGGGCATGTGGTTGCTTCTTCTGCAGCCTATGACTCAATACACAGACCTTCATTTTAAAAGTGTAATACACTGTCTTCCTCCCATGTAGATAATGTACTTCCTCTGCCATCAACATGTGTTGAAAGCTAAACATGCTGTAAGGAAATAATGGACCTATATTGACAACAGTGTCTGATTTTGAATCAGATCCTGTTCCCAGTGTAAAGATGTTGGGGGGGAGAATAAACAAATAAATCTTTGCCAGGAATGAAGGTCACCACCATTTTGGGAAAGCAAAGAGTCTCTATTATTCCACAGGGCTACAATTCAGCATTCAATGAAAGCAATGGAAATCCTTTCTTACAGTGAATTTATTTTGGATTATATCTACATTTTGCCTTTTCCACAGGCCACGTTATTCTGCCGTATCCAGCCCACTCCCTGGCTCTTGCTTTTGTTTTTATTCAAAAGCCATCACCAGGGCACAGAACCCTTCCTTAGCACTGGAGATCAGACTGGCGTGATTCATGAAGCAAACCACAGGACCTAGCAGAAATCTGCAAGCAATCTGGAATCCACAGGGACTCTACACGTCATCTAGCTGTGGTACCCTGTTCCATCTGCAGTGCTCAAGAGAAAGCTGAGCCTGGAAAAACCTCATATTTAAAAGACACACTGTTGGAAGGTGTAAGCAGAGCACTTGGAGGCAAGGACCGGAGAGCTCATGTAGACACTGAGTTTGGTGGAGCAGAACCTCATGAACATAAGGGTGAAAAAAAAGTCAGCTGGAACTGAGCCATCCTTAGTAGACCTGATTCAAAGGCCACCAAGATAAGTAGGATCCTTCCCATTTGTCTTGATAAAATTGGACTCTGTCCCTGTGCAAGCAGCAATGCCAAAAAAGGAGGAACGTGTTCCAGTTGAGGATTGTTTTGCTATCAGTTGCTTTTTGGTACAGTAGAAGTCATTGCCAGGTGTCCCTGTAAGGTACATACACCTACATCAAGAGAACATGTGCTACCAAGTAACTGCTGGAGTCCAACAGGCACTTCTGGGACTGCCTGAAATATATAAATTTTTTTTTTTCCCCCCAAAGCTTTACTGTTTCAGATTAAACATTTGTTATTTATGCTTCATTAGAGACATAGAATTTCTGAGCATATGATTGGAGGGATTACATCTATTAAAAAAGAAAGTGGATTACCTGATGTTCAGAACAACAGTATAACAATATGCTTTGCACTGGCCTTGGTGGAATTGTTCCCTGCAGCGCTGTCTTTCAGTCTCATGAGCTGATAAAGCCTTTATCAAATTCCATTTACACGTTGCTTCTGCACATTTGTTCTCTTGAAACCTGTCTCTAAGTAGTTATGGCCTCAGCAAAGAAATTGGATTTGCAAGTCAGTTCTACAGCTGATGTGTAGCCAGTATAGTTCCAGTGGAATAGATAGCCTTCCAGTGATATGAACTGGCTAATAGCAGCTCTAGTAATTTCTGTGTAGGTGTTTGTATAGACTCAGCCCTGATCATGGGATGGAGTGCAGCACACTCCAGCCAGAATCCTTTGCAGCAGATGTCTTTCCTTGTCTGTGAGATAAATATAACAAATGACAGATCCCTTGAACTAGCCCAGCTGCCTTGGGCAGTGCATTTGTGAGGGGCAAAGCCCAGGATTGCCCCACTCTCCCTCAGCACCCCTCCAGCCTGCTGGTGTGCAGGGTCTGGGGTGTAGGGGCTTGTTTCAGAGATCCATGAAATCTGCTTCCCCTTTAGCACCCTGTTCATATCCAGATGGCCACAAAGGAGGTGTGAGAATTTCCCTTTCCCTTTAGCATCATGACTGTACACTCTGTCCAAGTCACAGTCCACAGAAAATATATGTTCAGATAAACAGCAGCTGGAAATATATGGAAACTTTTTGGGTGGCTCTTTGTCACAAGTATTTTTGAGGCTTTACCTTTTTTTTTGTTTTAAATATAATTTATTCTTCCCAGAATAGAAAGCAAATTAACTATTCAGTTAATAAAGAGCGAGAAGAAGCCAAAACCTGGGACAACCAGCTTCTACCATACAAGCTCCCAGAGAGTGATATCTTACTGTATGCATAATCTGTTGACTTTTAAAATTGTTAACATACAATGGTATACCATTTTAAATGTAATTTATGGTATAAAATTAAGCATTGACAATGGAGATCTCTGGTGATATCCATTCCTTTGGGATGAAAGAAAAGCTACAATCACTTTTGCTGCTTCAAATTACATGTACAAGTGAAGATTTATTCACAATTATACTGTTTTCATAAAGCTTAGCTGTTTGAATCCCAGTAATGGTTTATAGCAGCCAATTTTTATTTATTGCATTACCAATATGTTTACTGACCGTATCTAACATACTTTCAAAACAGCTTTTCAAGTAGAACATCTCACAGCTTTTGACTGTGCTAAAAGCTTGATCCCAAGCCAGTCAAACAGCATAACTCCCCTTTCCTTCAGTAGGGCTGAGCTAAGCGCCTGTCCAAGCGCTCATTAAAGCCTTACTGGTGCCAGCCTTGCACGTGTGTGCTGGGCTGAACCTGTGGCATTTCAGCAGGATACTCAGGGACCAAGGATAAGGCCTCAGCAGGCAGTTAGAGCGATCTGCCTCAGGAAAAAAAAATTGGAAATAGTATCATTTGACTAATTACGAAAACATTACTTTCAGTATTCTGCAGCTTCTTGCCATCCCAGTTGTACTGGGTGGAGGAATGACTCCTACACGTGCCCTCAACAGAGCAGAAAGTCCTTGGAGGATAAATAACCACTGTTGTGTATGCCAAAATGCCTAAGCAAACTTTAGGTGACATAGACAGGAGGTAAGAAGTGCCTGGGACTCTGCCACTCCACTACAGCTCCAAACCAGTGTCTCCATACATCTTTTCTCCATGGAGCTGTACTGGCTCAGTTGGAGCCAGTTGAGGGATCTGTCACACCATGGCAGACACGTGGGGTGGGATCACTTCCTATGAACCATTTCATTAAAAAAAAAAAAAAGCAGAATTTCCTGACTCTTCATGTGTGTTTCTCTACAGCAAATCAAAAGTTATGCTTTGTATAAGCTATTTGTAGGTCACTGTTTATTGGGACAAGCTTCACACCCTGCTCCTCCCCACTTCCCAGATTAAAGCCTGCTCAGAGCACTGACCACTCAGAGTAGCATCATCATCCAGGACAGCAAGAGAGATACTGAAGCCTACAACAGCAAAGGCTTCAGATCACCTCATCTGTGAGTCTGTGAACACAAGCAGATTATTCACGTGGCTGAATGCTAAAGAGAATGGGGAATGGTTATTAAATTAATTTTTAAAATCCCAGAATCTGTTGCTGATCCCTTGTTTTATTCCAGTCCAACATGGAAGAAATAAATACTGGAACCTTCTTTTCCTCTAACATCAGAAAAAGAACAAGAGAGGAGCCAGGTGCCATCACACCTTGTCACAATCTCCAAGTGATGATGAAAGCTAAGCAATGAATCTAATCCCATGAATTAAGCCACAGAAAAGTGCCTTCTAAGCTTATCTACCTTTCTATCTCCACAGATGAAGGGAGGAGGGAAGCCAGACCTCCAGGTTTTACTAAGGCAATCCTTCTACATATGAGTCAATGCAAATGAGAGGATCTAGGGACATGCTTCCATCAGAGTCAGGAGGAAAAAAAAAAAAAAAAAAAAAGAAGAAAGCAAGAAGGAAAAAAATGTTATATGCTGAATCAGGCTGTTGTCATAGTTTAACCTCTGCTGGCAGCTAAACACCATACAGCTACTCACCCACTGCTTCCCCCCAGGCCCATGGGAAGGGAAAGAGAATCAGGAGGAAGAAAAAAAGGTGAGACCCCAGGGGTTGAGATAAGGAGAGTTTAATCAAACAACACAAAGAGAGAAGAAAACACCAGCACTAGTGATAGTGCTGATGAAATGAGGGACAAAGTGAGCAACAGAAACTGAGAAGGCTCTACCTGTATTCCAGATGCCACTTTCTCCACTGCACCTACACTGAAGCAAGCTGAAAACTAAGTGCCCACACCCTGCACCAGCCCTACCCTTATATAGGGGCAGGACTCAGTGTGGTATCCAACATCCCATTGACTGGCTCAGTTGTTTGTCCTGCTGTGACCACCCCCAAATGCCTGGCCCAGCAGCTGCTGGGGATAATGAACCCCAACTCAGGATGGCTGTTCACTGTGAATCTGTAGATGTGTGAGGGTTGTCCTGTGCTTGATCATCTTTACTCAAAACTTTGTACAATTATCACTAGAAGAAAGCAGGCAAAAAAAAAAGAACTTTTTTCCTTTTCACTGCCATGTTATTTAGCTGCTGCATCGATTTGTTTTCTGACACAGTCTGCTGTCACAATAGAATCTTTAGTAGGAGACATCATAACAATAAATAGTGTATGCTGAATGTTCTCACTTTAGAGAGATGTCATATCAGGAGCCACAGAGTGTTCTGGGAACAATTAATCAGTTGATGCTAAAGTCAGATACCACAGTACAAAGTATTTTAGTGTCTCCAGGCTTACCTCTTATGACTGTGGAGACAATTCTTGGCTGCAGTTTTCTGATGCAGGTTGAAGACTGCTGATTTTAGAGCAAAGCTACTTTGGGGAAGCTTGCATGCGCTTTCATAGTCCCTCATCAAAGCAGTGTAAGAAGTGTCATTGCTGAGTTAAAGCAGACTGACTGGTGAACTTCAATAAACCACCATCTGAAAGTAATGAACCTGTGCTAATGCTTCCCAAACAGTAGACAGTTTTCCTGCAGTTCATTAGTAGATATGGCTGTTAGGTCTACGCTATGGCTGAAGCACCTTCAGTGTCTGTTGTATAAGGGTGTAAAGAGTATTTCATGTGATGTGCAGCCAATACAGTCCCTCACCAAAGTCTGGGTGGAGCCCCAAAGGCTCTGTGTTCATCATTTTATTTCTTTGTTCTTTTAACATTTCCACTTTTTTTCTTCTTCTTCTTCTTCTCTTGAGGAAGTATTTCCTGTGTATAAATTGAAATCCTAGATTCTTTCATTCAACTAGATGCAACCAAAACCAGCGATGTGAACACTGAACAGAAAGAAAGAATTGTCTTCTTTTGGTGCTGGTTTATGAAGAGAAAGGAATTGATGTTGTTTCTTGGACCCTTGTTATCAAAAATATGAGAAGCAGAGGAAAATACAACTGACTGGAAATATTTTTTCTTGTAGGTTCACAACTCTAGTATTAGAGCCATTTCCCAGTCTCATACTGGTACCAGATTTTCAACTATTTATCAACAACTTCAAGGCAATAAATATATTTACGTGGAAAAGTTCTGTTGAGATGGGTTTGTTGTTAGCCTCACATGTTGCTTGGGATCCTTATGTACACATAATTTATATCATTCTCACACCTGGGAACTTTTATTGTATAAAAGTCTCTGTGGAGAGACACTGCAAGCATGATCAGAGTATAAATGTTGTCATCTCCCCGATTTTATGTCTTCAGGTTCATTAAGAATTTTCCCAAATTATCAGTGGGAAATGTCAGAGATGCCAGCAGCATAACTTTAGAGTTGTTTGTTCCAGTTAATGACACTGTTGCTCCAGTGTCCTCCCAAGTTCAGCACCTTCATATGTCTTTGCCATTTGTTCTCAGTGTAAGTACTTCAACGTGACTCACAGTGAAGAAATGGAGGGACTATCACAAGTGCTTCTGAATCAGCGCCCTGTGAGAGGAACAGAGGAAGTCTGGTGGTTACTGAGTAAATCAACACTTTGAGGACCACTGGACTGTAAAGATAATTCTTATATGTTGCACATTTCCAAGCCATATATTCAGAGCACTTTTCCTGCTGCATGCATTATAACTTTCATCAGATTTTTGTAGGTGCTGGTGTGAACTTCCCAGACTTTGCCTAAGAAACAAAACAATGGCAAAGTTAGGAAAGAGTTTAATAGCAGAGCCCAATTATGGATTTCTCAACATAAGGCCCAAGTCTTTAATCTCACAGATAAAGAATATCAAAGTAAAATTTAAAAAGCTATTATCCTTCTGACAGTTCCTTTCTTTAACTTCCTATAGATAGTGTCTTCAAACTATGAGCACACTCTTTGAGATCTAAGAAAAATTTCAGCAGTATTCCTAGCTATTGCACGATTTCTGATTTGTCATTCCAAAGCATTGAACATTACACTTTCAAAACACTGCTTCTGTGAAGAAAACCAGAATGGCTTCTGTCCAAGTGGGTTATCAATAAACTTAGGTTGGATGAGTGATAGGATGCTTTCTTAAGCATCACTTACTTCTGCCTTAAAAAAAATGTTTAAATAGCTCTATATCCTTTTTAATGCAGCCAGGACATCTATTATTTTATGGAAACAGTGAATTGAATGACAGGACATAATGACACTAATACAGAGCAACAGGACCATGAGCCAGCAGTGTGTCTCCCTGGCAGAGGCAGCCAGAAGCATCCTGCACCACATGAGCAAAAAGGTCATCAGACCATGGAGGGAGGTGATTCTGCTTCTTTACTCACACTGGTGATGCACACCTGGAGTGCTGGGTCCAGTTCTGAGTTCCGCAGTATGAGAGAGACATGGACATACTGGTGCAAGGCCAACAAAGGCCCATGAAGGCGTTTAAGAGACTGGAGCATCTTTCCTATGAGGCTGAGGGAGGTGGGACAGTTCAGCCTGGAGAAGAGAAGGCTCAAGGGGATCTCGTCAATGTGTCTAAATACCTGAAATTCCATCTGAACACAAGAAGACACTTTTTTGAAAGTGGTCAAACACTGAAAGACGTTGCCTAGAGATGTTGTGGAGTTTCTGTCTTTGGAGGTATTTGAAAGCCATCTTGATGTGGTCTCAGCAGCCTACTCTAGCCTTGCTTGAGAAGAGAGATTGCACCAGATGATCTCAAGATTTCCCTTCCAGTCAGAATGACTTTGTCATTTCAGTAAATGTTTTGCATCAATTTACACCTTATCTTCAACTTGCATTAAAAATTCTGACAAGTTGTCTCAAGCAGTTTTTTTTTTAAATATATGTCATTAGGAATGTGCTGCTTGTAAGCCATCAGAGCAATGCAAAAATCCTGAAGATGTCTCAACATCTTTGATTTTTAAAATTAAACAGTTTAAAATTAACTGCTGCTTTCCAATACAAGTCACATTCGTTTCCCAGAAGAGATGGAGAACCTTTTTCTGCCCACACAAGAGAAAAACATTGTTCAGCACCTCTCCAAAGAGACTATGGCCTTTGCATGACTAAGCTGACTGGAGAATCCTGGCCATTTATGCAACTATTTCACACAGAAGATGCCAGCAGAGCTGATTTTAAATGCATTAGAAGTGAAAAGTTGGAGGAGAAAATAGAGCATGAATTTTAATTTTGATTCCTAATCATGATCAGGAGGAATCAAACCTAGTAATACCATTTTGGCAGAGTCCCATGAGTTCCTCTTTTTCTAGATCTTCCTGTGTCTTGAATGCACTAATAATTAAAACCAAACAAAATCTGGCAACAGCACAGTAATTGAAAAGTGTCTCCTAACAGACATTTAAATTACAGCAGGATATCAGTGTAGCATCTTTTTCAAGGGAAACAATTTCTGTTTAATAGCCTAAGAGTTACAAATCTGAACAATATCCAGAACAATCTGTATTTTCATATGCAGCGCCCACCTAATATCTATAACTGTTTCAGTGACTGAAATGTTGTGCTTTGCTTTACACTGCTGGGACTTTTCAGAGCCAGATCCCACAGTCAAAGCAAGTGCTTGTTCTGGTTTAATGAACTTCAGCCAAACTTCTGTGCACACACAGAGATTTCCTCTGTAAAGACAGCAGCTCAGAGAAGCATAAAGTTGGCACAAGAGCGAGTGCTTCTGCTCTCTTCTTGCTCCCTTTGGTTACAAAGGTGCGGGCAAAAGATACCAAATTCTGGTCTGCTGGGGAATGAGACCCTTGAGCCCTATTCTCAATGTAAAGGCTACCACACTTTGATTCTTACTTGCCCAAATCAGAGCAGAATCAGGGACTGCTATTAAGTTCTTTGACAGGGCCTTTGTCTGCAGGGTCCAAGTAAATCTGAAAACTGCATTCTTGTCTTCCTTTTTCATGACTGCATGACAGATTATGATGGTCTGTAACAGGTCTATAACCTATAGCAAGTGTGTGGGGTGAAGGGGGAAACTTGAGAAGGAGTGTCAATGAACTACCAAAACACAGCAGATTTGCACCTCTGCTCCTTAGACCTTCATACAAGTATCTCCTAATACTGGAAAAACACCTTGCCTGCAGATATAGCCAGAAGGTGTTAAGGAACCTTGTTTGAGTGACAGATAGCACAGACACTCCCAATGCTTATTGTTTCATGATGTGCTGGTAATACTGTGAGAGAATTGTGACTCGCCATTTGTTACGGGTGTTGTTGCAGCTATGCCTCTGTCTTTACCTGCCAGTATTTCCTCCAGAAGTCAAGATGTGCTGTGATGGGATCTAGCGTGATTGTTTCAATCCGGTCTCAAGTTCTCATGGATGTTATCACCACAGTGACACTGTGACAGACTGAGTCTAGCTGTGGGATCCGGAGCTGCCAGCAGGAAGCCATAAGCTGGTAAAAGCTACGACTGACTGCGGATCTTGGAGTAGACAGGTATACCCTGAACACCCTCTCCTTCCACACGTTCCGGCAGACGCCTACACTGTGCGTCAGATGGGAAGCTGAGGTGACTAAACCAGCGATGCCCCAATGCACTAAGCAGACCTAAGGAATGGTTTTGTAAAGAGCTTGTGCCAAGGACTAAGAGGTCCTTTAAGTTGTAGCAGATGATTTCACTAAGCTGTCCACAGTCATGCCTAACTCTTTGTCCTGTACAACCACATTTAATTTAGATACCATTGACAAATAAGAGTACCACGGATTACTGGTCCCAGTGCACATGACCATGCTTTTCCCTCTCGATTTAATCTGCTGTCACATCTGCCAAATTATCAGGCTTTGTTGGGTCATTCCATATTTCTTCAACATCCTTATGATTTTGGCTGTAAAAAACTGACCACCAAGAAAAGCTGACTTCTTCCTGGCTCACCATATTTCCTAGTTAGTGCTGTGTCTATTTGACTAACACTATCGCAATGTCTCATCAAATTCAGAATGAGTCACTCACTGGGGTAACAGCCTGGCCCCCTTGACTCCAGTAAAGAACACAGTCCAACATCTGGTCCAGGCAAACCTGACCTTTTTACACTAATTTTCTTTAAAATCCAAGCGATCTCAGATTTAGATCTGGATAGCATCAATCTTGGAGAGCTTTTTTATTTTTTTTATTTTATTTTATTTTTTGGTGGCAATATTGGAGAAAGAGAAATAGGAAGGAAGAGGGGAAAATAAAGGCAACATTTCAGAACAATGGAAGCAGGATCACATATGGTCACATACTGCGAGCAGAAAGCTGAATTTGTATAAAGTTATGACCTGAACCACTACATTCATGCCAGTGTTTTGCAACTGAAATAGTAGCACAGAAAATTCATGACATATGGAAGAAAGGATATAAGAGAGCAAGGAAAACCTCTCTAATCTCAGAGCAACTGACACATGCTTATTGCATCAGTAGATTATTCTGTCCTTATTACAAATATCATTCACCATTCATTTAAAGGAGAAGTTATCAAAAAAGACTGAATCTATATTAAAAAATAGCAGTTAACATATCAGAACCCTGGTGAGATCTCTTTAAGCCTCTCCTGAAATTTTTTTTTTTTTTTTTTTTTTTTTAACAGTAGAAAATCTGGGGATGAGCTGCTAAAGGATCCAGCCAACTCTTCACTGCCATATAGTCTTTCATGCCTCATTAACCCCAATATAATTTATGTAAACTACTGACCCTTAATGCTGCCCCCAATAAAATTTGCAAAAATACATGTAAAGGTCAAGATAACAAATTACAAGGCTATAAAATCAATTTCTTATTCAAAGGATACTTTGCCAATAATCTTATGGTAATTTGCTTGCCATGGGAGAAGAAAAAGATGACATGAATGAAATTACTCTGTCCCTTAATTGTTCATTTGCAAATTTCCACACCATGTATTTTTGTGTCAGGTAAATGTTCTGTATAAACTAACACATATTTTCTACGTGTTGTGCAGTCTCCATTTTGACTTAGGTTTAGTGTTAATTACTGTCTGATGGAGAATGTGGCTTCCTTGGGGAGGAGTAAGGGAAGGGAGGTATGTATGAGCAAGTGTTATGAATTGTTTGGCTTGGAGTGACACCCAGTTAGTGATGTTCATGGTTCACCTGGTGGAAATACATTAATGTAAAGATTTTTCAGTAACATAGCTGAAAATGAAGTTTTTTTTATATTGTGTTGCCATCTACACAGGATCTGAAAAAAAACCAAACAACAAAGAGCAAGATTTTTTGTAGATAATTTACCTCCCAATATGGTTCTTACAATAATTGATTTCAAAATCCAATCCCTGTCAGATGCGAACACAACACAAAAGTAAATGTCAAATTATCTTTAGAACTTTTCATTCTGGGACCAGAAAAGTGAATGTTTTTCAGGCTCCAGATTTTGCAAACAACAAAAGTTAAATTTTCACTAGGGTAATGACCTACTGTTTAGTCCATATGTTTGTTGCCTAAAATTGTTGAAAAATAGGATTACATAATGAAAATTTTAGACACCACTGCCGAGACTGGCTGTTTATTTGAACTGATATTTTAAGACAGTTTCTTAGGGACCAGCCTCCTGTTGTTTCCTGTTTCTATGCAGCATGACTCAGTCTTCATGCCAACTTGAAGCTTTTCTACTTAATTTGGAAAGTTCAAGAATAAGACTGCTCTTTTGAAAAGGTTGCATGCACCTTATATGCAACAATGCTGTCTATTTTTTTGAGTTAGCTCCAAACAAACAAGTGCCAAAGCAGCAGCTGCTGATGATGATGTTTGACACACTCAAGGCATCTCTCTGCCACCATTCACAAGGGTTATTTCTACTGCCACGAGACACCAGGACTGAAGAACCATATAAGTATGGACATCAAGGTAATAAGCAATCTCAATTCCCATTGATGATGAAAGGCTGATAGATGTGGGACTCAAGTATGACTTGGTCTTTGTTGTGCCAAGCAGTTAGTAAAAGTTGTCTCTGAAGCCATTCACTCCATTTTGGTCTACAGAGAAGCTGCTGCACTAAAAAAAAAAAGAAAATAAAACAGAAGCAAAGGATGTGCCTCAAGAAGTGGTCCAGACTGCCCACAAGTCCTGAAGAAATGAATCTTTCTCAGCCAGCACAGTTACAGGTCCATATCTCATCTCCAATCACCTCCAGCTACAAGCTAATGGAACAGCAGACCTTGGCATGCCCACCGCTTACCCCACCAGGGAGCCAGGACATAGCTCAGGACCTTGCAAGTCACTTGTGCTCCCATATCCTACAGTGCAAAGACAGCTGGTCTTCACAGCCTTAACCTGCATCTTCACAAGCCTTACACAAACCCTTTTTCAGAATTCAGGACATCCATAAAGACTGTTGCTTCACATGGGCTGTTGGTGCCTAACAAAGTGAGACATCTTGCTGTAATATCTGTGGATCAGAGACCTCACCAAGACCCCAGATCTCCCAGCGATGTAGTTGTCTTCTATACTGGCTTCTTTTTGCTGAGTGGGGCTGAAAGCAGCCAAAGGGTAGGAAACATACAGAGCAGAGACAGACTGACAGACATAGCTCTACAGGAATCACCTTTTTTGTAGAAGAGATGTGTCTATAAGAGACAACTTAAAACTGATTGAAGGAAAAGCAGAGCAAGGTAAGGAGAAGTGGGCTAAGGCAGCCCAAAAACTGCACTCCGTTTCTTTGCCTATTTTGAAGGGCGAAAAAGACAGATTGTGCTAAAATATGATTTAAAATATTTTGAAAGCATTTTACATGACAAGTAGTGTTCATTCATTTTGCAGTGAGACCTTTTTTTCACTTGAAGTTTTTTTACCCTCTTAAAGTAGATAAATTCCAAATTAAAGACAGTTCTTTTATTTAGAATTTTCAGCATGATTTTTTTTTCCCTCTGAAATTTGTTGGGTTTTAATCTGAAGTCTATGTGGCCAAATTACAGAAATTCATGGGGAAAAGGTTTTAAACAGATTTGGATTTCCAGATACATCAAACTGGACCCCATACTTTTAAAAAAAGTACCAGAAAGGAACTGCTCATCGCTGTTCTGTTCCTGGGTGGGACACTGCCTTGTTCTGAAAGAAGAGACTGGTCTGTTAAACCACCCTTACTGGTGTCAGAATCAGAGATAGTGTCCTCACAAGCCCGGGTTTTCAGTCGATTAAAAAAATCAATTTTAAATGGCTTCTCTTTTCTTTGTGCTATTTACCCAACACTCTCCTGCGATGGAACATGATACAGTCAATTACAGCTGCAACGCTGAATCTTCCTCTTCAAGCATCTCTAAGGTTTCTTTAATTAAACAAAGTCCACAAAGTTGGCATCAACAGAATTACTGCTATCCTCCACTTTATTTAAATATTTTAATAGCGGCCCTCAGAAAGATCCTCTTTATTTCTGATGATCATTTTAACTTTTCTTAGTATCCATCATCATTTTCTTTTCAACTCTGCAATAAAAGTGTTGGGTTTTGTTTGTTTTGTTTTTTATTATTATTATTATTTTATTTATGTTATGGAGAAGCTAGCTCCATCATTGCATCAGGAATGCAGCAGGACTGAGACTTTAAACAATATAATTAGGTATTCATATTTTCTTGTACAATATTTCCACTTTCAAAATGCTTTCTCTGGGTTTTAGCTTGTACATCTTCCTCCTGGCCACGGCTGAAAGTTGAGCTTGTTAAAGCTACAGAGGCTTGGGGTGCTCCTGTCTCCTTGTCTGCTCTTAGAGTACTATCCTGAAAACGGATTCCTCTCTCTTCTGCTCCCTGCCAGCCCCCTGAGCTCTGCTGTTGTCACCTTATCACCTTCTCTGGCAAGCGGAGCCTGGAAACGTGGTACTAATACATTTTGCTATTGACAAGCTATTTAGAGGTCATTACAGATACAAGGAGGATTGTGTTGTACAGCCGTTGTTTAATTTCCTTCTATAGTATGAAGCTGATGTTTCTTCAGATTAAACATAAGCCTTAGGTGGGCCTGTACATATAAGAGAAAGCATACAAATGGGCAATATAATTAGAAATAAAAAATTCCAAGGAGTGTACCCATATCAAATGCAGACCTTTACGTACTTTAACCTTTTCTCACATACCTCAAAAGTGTGAGTCATCCATTTTATCTCAAAATTTTAATAAGATGTATTATAAACCCATCTCCAGAACCAAAGCACTTTCTTCAGTTCACTTCCTTAGTAGCTCTGATCTTGGAGAGGCAAAGGTGGAAATTAAGAGGTTCTCTCTAATAAGAGCCTGTTAAACTGCTGTGTGTCTTGTGTGTGGCCAAAGCAGCTGAACAGCGTTTTCTGTCTGGTTTGTACTCACAATAACATACACCCTGGTGAGCAGTGCACAGGAACCTTTTAAGAGGGTTCTGAAGAGATTAGTTAAAAAGTACAAAGAACATTGTCTTCTTCTCACCCTGTTAATTTCACCCTTGATTAGAGTCTGGCAAAGGCTGTAAGTCAGTGCCGGAGACAATCAGAGCCGTCTCTCATCGCAGTCATCGCACAGTGGTTTTGACTCGTCTTTATAATCTCCAAGGTAAGCAGGAAACAATGAAGCTGAAAGAATTTTTTTTTGTTTGTTTTTCTGTGTGAGAACATATTGTTCTTTTCATTTCTATCAGCTGTTGTGATAACTGGGGATTAATTAAACAGTCACTTGTTGCTTCCTCTTATATTCCAAACAGCTTTAATCCCCGAAGTTCCAAAGTAATAAAGACGGCAATATCATCCCGTACACACAGGACAACAACAGTCCACCTTTGGTCTCATGTCATGTTAAACCACAGAAAATAATAAACCCATAACTTACATAATTCCCCTGTGAACAGTTCTGTGCACAGAGACATGCCGGGGATTCTCATTCTCCAGGCTTTCTCCATGGGACACTGCGGCTATGGAGGGGCCAATGCTCTGCTGCAGAGCGCGGCACAGACCCAGCTGAAAATCCATCCTCGGCAGCTCCACAAGATCTCTGACCAGCGACCCCAAAGAGCTTCTCATGGAAGGAAGTTGTGTTTATTTCAGTCAGCAGAAAGAATGCAGGGCTAAAATAAACAACAACAAAAAAAACCCAACCCAAACCAAAAACCCCAGACAAACAAAACCCCCCAAAACAAACAAAGCAAACCAAACCCAAGCAAACAAAAAATCCCCAAACAAACAAAAGCCCACAAAACAAACTAAGCAAACCAACAAAAAAACCAAAACAAAACAAAACAAATTTCAACCAATCTGCTGGAAGTTGTTAAAGATGTGGATTTCTGAATAGTGTGTGAACAGCTGGGGCCGATGGACAGTCTGATGCTTCACTATGGCCATTTACTGCACAGTGTGTAAACTTGTTTCTTCATCCTGCTAATGTGAAGGAACCAGCATAAGAGGGAACGGGACCTCTCAGGCCATGACTGAGGTGTCTCAAGAGGTATTCTAATGCTGTTAAGTTCAGATACACACACTTTTCTAGCCAGGTTGGGATTAGATCCCAGTGCATGGTGTGTAGCATTCCCACCTATTATCAGTCATGGGAATAAGAGCCCAGCAAACAAGCTAGAAAGCAACTTCAGCCTTACAATAGAGCACTAGGAAAGCTGTGATGATCCACCAAGCTCAAGACACTGAGCAGGACGGAGGGAAAGAAATTAAAATCCCTCAAACAGATCTTCTTTCCAATGATTCAGAAGCAATTCAGAAGACCCTGGAGAACCCTGTGTGCACAGAGCTGACATTCTTCAGGTATGATGTCACAGCATTGCAGAGTGCGGAGTAGGCAAATCTTAGCACCAAACTGGAAAGAACAGAAGGACGAAGCAAGCTAAATAAAAGGGGTTAATCTGCTGTCTGAGGTTGCATTATGCCAAGAAGTCATACAGTTTTTACAGTTTCATAATCAGCAACAAATTAAATTACTTAAGTTCATGGCTTTGAAAATGGTTTTGCCAGTCAAGCCTTCAAAACCTCCCCAGAGGGGTTATTGATGAGGATACTTTATGCAAAATACTTTCCAGTATCTCCCCTCATTTTAACTCAGGAGGAAATGCTTTTGATCATGACTGGAAGTGGTGTGAACTGGCTTCATTTCCTGCATTATTCACTGCTCATTGATCAAATATTTTAACATGGTGGTTGACAAGAAAAAAATCCCTCTCTGGAAATAGCCAAGAACCCAATGTCTGGGAAAGATGGTGATATTAAAAAAAGAGAGGAACATTGTGAATCCTTCTCATCTTCTTCACATCTAATACAAAGTCTTTCTTGTAAACAGAATCATGGAATGAGTCCATATCATTTGGCAAACAAATGTGTCCTAAATGCATTAGACCGGGAAGGTTCTAAGCCAAATTCACTGTACATATAAATGGACTGCATACTATTAAAATTGATGGCAGAACAGGAGTTTGTCTGTCGCTAAAATTAAATCAGTTATAAAGTAGTAGTACAAAGCATCAGCTTATGTAACCCAGAGCAAGGATACAATGTGGGAAGGTCTTTTAGAGAGACTCAATCATCAATCGATATTTGTAAATTCCAGTAAAACCAAAAACAAAGTTGAAGAGAATTCTCAAAAATGATTTTGAAATCCCTCCGAAGTAATGTCTGTTTACCAGAGGATGCAGCAGCATTCAGAGAGGGGCAAATTCATCTTCTTTCAATTTAGGGGTGAAGCTTTGTTTTCCAGTGCACTAGCATGTCATCCAATCTTTTGGTAACATGAGTTGTGCTGATGAGTTTGCTGGCCTAGGATTTACGTTTGTCTTCCCAGCAGGTAATGTATGAGACAGTCACTTCTAGATGTACCTGACCAATACTTTCTACAGAAACATTTGTATTAAGGACTCCTGAGCTCTTTCATCATACTGCATACCCAAAAGGAGACCTGGCAGGACAGAACATTTAGATTAAATGATGTCAGTTTGAAGAGTCAGACCAAGAAGGTTGAAACCACTGCTGCCTAAACTATTACTCTTGCCGAATGATAATATCTTATTTTTAGAACATTGAAGCATGTCTCGCCCTGGAGCTCAAACAGCTTCTCTAATAGTTATTAATGGCAGCTGTCAGGTATGCATCTACTGACCAAGAATGAGTCATGCTGGCCCTACTAGAAGCCCCAGATAGCTGGAGCTTTTTTTCCTTATTTTTTTCATTAGTTTTTCTTTTTTGTTTGTTTTTCTTTTTTTTTGTTGTTGCTTTTTAATCTCATTCTTCTGTAGGAAGCATAATAATGAAATATCAGAGTGTTTATCTGCAGTAGCCATTAAAAGAAACTAATGAACTTGTTCTGGAGATACAAGAAGGTCATCACCTGCTTTGTCAGTAAATAATACTGTTAAGGAGGCAATTTCCATCACTGTAGGTACTCACAAGTTAATTCAGAAACTACCAGCTTTTAATTAGTAGTGCAGCCAACATACTGTGTGGCAAAATATTGCAGAAAGCGCTTCAATTTATTAGGAAGCTAAAGAAATACATTGAAAATACCCTTCTCTCCCTCTAAAGAGGGATAGAAGGACTCAAACATCGATATGATTGACATTAATGGTTCAAAGAAATAATTTAAGACTTTATATTTCTTTGCTTCACAAAATTAGATGACTTTCAGACACATTTCATTTTTATCAGTCTACAGTATCTGCAAATTTAATTTCAAAGTGTGATTTTTACATGCATATGTTTGACAAATCAGCTGTTGTGGCTGTTTTACAGTAATTAGTATAGACATTTAATTCATGCTTTCCAAACCAAAAAAAGGCAACCACAAATAGTACAAAATCTGCAGCAACGGTGCCTGTGAACCCTCAAGATCAAGCAAAGTCTGCTGTTAAGTTTTTATGCAGGAAAGGTCTGCAAGGGCATGAAGGCCACACAGAAAACCCAGCATCTAGCTGCCCGCCTGTTAAGCAGAGACAGCTACAGTGTGGGTCTGCATCCTTCATTTCAGAACGCAATTAAAAATCCTGGCCCTTGCCTGAAAGGCCTGTCAGAGAAACTGTTACAAAGAGATAATGACACCGACAGAGCATTGTGATTTAACCTCTGCTGGCAGGAAAACACCACGCAGATGCTCACCCATCGCTTTCCCCCCTACACACACGCACCCCCCTCCTGTGGGATGGGAAGAGGAATCAGGAGAGGGGGAAAAAAAAAAAAAAAAAAAAAAATTGAGACTGCAGGGGGTGAGGTAAGGACAGTTTGATGAAACAACACAAAGACGGAAAGCACCAGCACTAACGATAGTGCTGATGAAATGAGAGACAAAGCCAGTGATAGAAACCAGGAAGGCTCTACTTGTGACCAAGACACCACTTTCCCTGCTCCAACCGCACTGAAGCAAGTTGAAAACAGACAGCCCAGGCCAGACCTCCCCCTATATAGGGGCCTGCCCCTATAGTGCCCCACTACTCAGTGTGGTATCCAACATCCCATTGGCTGGCTTGGTTGTCTATTCCACTGTGGTCCCTCCCAGCTGCTTGAGTCAGCAGCTGCTGGGAATAATTAACTCAAACAAAATCCAGGACAAAGAGTCAAGGGGACAGGTCTCAGGGGACCGTGCTGAAACCCAAAGGAAACAGCTTTTTGTGACTGAAGACCCCCTGGCTCTTGCAAGACTTTCCAGGTCACCATTTAGTGGCCATATATTTGCAAATGCCTTTGCAGTAGTAAAATGGCACTTTAATGAGTGAGAAAAGAGGAGGAAAAATGGCAGTGGAGGAAAGGAGAGAGAGAGAGATGGGACAGAGGGGTAAGTCATTAAATGAGTATGGAGCCCCTTTGCTTCGCATTGTTCTGCCCTTAACATGAGTTCAGTACCAAAACGCTCTGATAGCCTGGACATGCCAAATACCTCAGCCAATAGAAGATAACATGTGTGCCTGAGTCACAAACCAGTACAGGTTCAATGATGTTTAATTCTGCTTGGCAACATCCAGCAAAGAGTAAATGAAGCGCACAAGAGGCCCTCTGGACATGAGGATATGCTCTTCTCTCTCTCCTGGCAAACAAGCTTCTCCATGCTCTTCTGAATTACCAGACTGGCTTCAGCACCTGGCCTGTCCTCCCCACTCCTTTGGCAATGCTTGCTCTTCGGCCAGCTCCTTCTTTGGTGTGGTGCCAGGCAAAGCAAACTCTCTCCTGCTCACCACAAGCCAGCAGTCCCGGACGGGATCCGCTTTTCCCCCCTGAGGGCTAGGGAAAGCATAGGCAATTACAGTGTTGCTCTCCTGCTTGTGGACTTTGCATTTGCCCACACACGTGTCGCAGCCTGATTTCCAGATCTCAGCTGTAGTGGGGCTTTGTTTTAGATCTCTGGAAGCTTCTTGGTGTTCCACATCCAGAGCAATGGCTGGTGTATGCACTTCTGACCTCTGTCCCCTCTTTCTTTGATATTATGACAGTTAATATGAAAAGTAGTGTTGCTACCTTGAAACAGTCTTTGATGAATCACTAGCAATAACCCAACATTTAATCCTAAAAATCGGGCTACCTGTCAAGCCCGTCTGCAAACCAATTTCTTTAATTTCCACTGATGGTCGTCTGTAACAGGGTCATCTCCCCCCAATCGATACCAGCTGAAATGCGATTTAGCTTCGTGATCTCCGGGGGCACTAGCCTGTCCACTTGCTGTGCTCGAGATATTCCATCTTCTTCTAATGCTCCAGCTGAACACAAGGCAGTAACTACCTGTCCAAGGTGGGTGTTACTGCTGCCTTGCTTCCTAAGCTGCACAGGAGGTTGAAGCTGTTGGACATCAGCGCACAGACGATCCTCGTTTGAATAACAACTTCTTAGCCCTGCCAAGGAGGCCATGGTGAGCCATTTTTGCAGCAAAAGTTCCTTGCCCTCGGCATCTTGCTAGGTCACATATCTCTTCCTGCCACCCCATAACTCACTGTCTTTCCCAGGTATAAGTGTTTACAAAATTTGTTCTGATCTGCGAGGGGTGGTCTTCTGTTCTGTCACAAAGCATCTGATTAAACCCCCAAGGAAACACTTGTTTTCCTTGTGTAAATTTAACTTTTTAAACATAGGATAGTTTCTCCACAACAGCTGTTATAGTCTTCATAGTTCTGGACTGAGAGAAATAGGAGATGTATTTTGTTCTTAGGTTTATGTCAGGGGCTCAATGTTGATCCCTCTTGAGCGTGAAGATATATATTTCAGCATAATGTTTATTGCTATGTAAATATATGGAGAGGGGGAAAGAATATGCTTCATTACAAGAAAGTTTTTGTTTCAAATTATCTTTAAAATCTACGAGGTGAGAACAGCTTTAGTTGAGCTCTAAAACTGAAAGAAGGTAACAGCTCCATTTAATGACAACATCTGATTTTCCAAATGCTCTTTTCATTCTAGCATTGAACTTTTGCAGTGCTTTTATGGAAGCAGGCTTGTGCTGGACTGAGATCTAAAGCTGTGCTTTAAAGACATATGGAAAAGGCTTATGAAGATGGTCTCTCACTCTTGTCATTTCCAAGTTGAGAATCCAGACTAAAAAATGTTCTTGTTAAAAATGTCGTTTTCAGCTCATACTTCAATGAAATATTTTGGTCTCAGCACAATGAAATCATATGAAAAATGTTTCAATCATCTCTTTTCAGAGGCATTATGATGTAGTCTTTAACTATGAGTTCTTTTTCTGTTCCCCGGAGCCCCAGCCCGTTTTGAAATTATTTGTATTTTATTCATACTTTTATTGTTAAAATGCTTTCCAGGATGGAAAGCAGCTTTTTAAAGAAAAACAACATAAGGGAAATGACTCTTCTTTGCTTAATGTATTTTATATAATAACAATTGGTATCTTTTCAAATAAAAATAAAATACGGGCATTTTTCACACACACAGAATTACAGGGAAGTTGTGGTGTATCTTTGTTTATAGGCTCAAATTTGTTATAGTTAATAAAATTCACCCTTTTCTTTTGCACAGGTATAAAAGTCCAATAAATCAAAAGTAATGTCACAGGATTCTAAGAATTTCTAGCAACAATCCCATTCATCCGAAAGCCCCTAGATTTTCACTTTGTTGTAGACACTTCCGTTGTGCCTGTATATGTGAGCAGTCAGGTCTCTGCTCCTCATGGTGCCAGATCAACAATATGTAGTTAATCAGACCCGTGGTAAAAATGAGTTTCCCTGCGTAGGTATTATACATGGGGTCAAGAGTTCCTGGGATGTTTTAGAAGAACATTGTCACATTGCAGAATACTGACTCATCTAGATACTCACATCTAGAGAACTGGGGTGCTGTGGGAGGGAGATCTACTGAAAACAACACAAAGCAAGAGGATGGCCTTGGTGGCAGAGAGCTTTCACACTCAACAGGCCAGATAGTACTTATCACAAGAGTGCAGCCAGAGCATAGGTGTCTGTAGGACCTTGAAGGATCATACATGAAACATAGTAGTGAAGGCAGGAGACAGGATATCTGGTGGAGTTTCACTAATCTTTGAACAAGCAACAACAATAAATGGGTAGTTGTATAGTAGGGACATACTGTGAAA
>WTSP01002084.1:190480-237135 GCA_025331215.1 Actenoides lindsayi
AAGGTACTATTTTTTTGACCAGGATCACAATAACGCTGTGATGACTTTGCTTCTTCAGCAAAAAGGGAAGGAAAGGCACATGGTGAGTATTGGGATGAGTTAGGAAAGGCTGTTGTGGCACCATCATTCTGAGGGGTGCACGAGCAATGCTTCATTGGCTGATTTTACCACTCCACACAGAAATGTCTTTTCTGACATCTAAAAAAATTCCAGTCTAGACCATCAGGGGCACAACATAAGTCCCGAGGCTTTGTAATTGGAAGAGAAACATGCATATAGAAAAGAGTGGAAATAAAAGGGGGTAGGAAAGCCAAAGCTTTCATATCTTGTATGAAAAACGTGTCTCTGGTGTATATTATATGGGGTAAATCTATAACTCTCAGATGTCTCTAGAGATGCTGAGATGCCAGAGAGACCTTAGAAGCTCACGCCCCTGCAAGGCTGTAATGATACTGAGTCCTAAGGGATGCTTGAAACCATTTCATTTTCAAATATATTCTTCTTCATGTTTGGTTTTGTGTGTGTGTTTAATGTCTATGGAATAGAATAGGAGTTGAGAGCAACCTTTCTTAACCAGCCCTCTTCTTCTTGTGGAATATCACCCTAAGTGAGGTTATAGGAGTGCAGGTGTAAGGACATGTGAGGTTTCCCCCTTCTCCTTGGTATTTCAAGGATAGGATTTATAATTGCTTATCATTTCAAGGCTGGCAGCTGACTGAGTTCATGCTCTCTTTCTAACAGCTTTTCAGCTCTCTGTGCCTTTGTTATCATGTTTCATATCCACACACACTGGGATTTCTATCAAGGTAAAAGGAATCAGAGTGACCACAGTGTAAAATAATTTTGTTCAGAGTAGACACTCTGAGTGATTTGCTCCTTGCACGGTAGCAAAAAATGCAGAGTGTTTGTATCCCTGTATAGAAACCCGGTCTCACAGTAACCAGTGCTCTGATGTGTTTCAGGTTTTTCTGAAGTATTCCTAAGCATATTAGCCATCAAACATGAATGCATTCATAATATAGGAAAATAACCTTGAACTTCAACCACATTTCTGCAGGAAAAGATCTGTTCTTCCTTCCAAGGTGTGTATAAGAGTCAGGCAAGGAGTTTTTTTCATTTCAGCTCTGTGGGAACATAAATTGTCTATACATGTATAGAAATCTCCCTCCAAATGTCCAACTTGGTATCAGTACATGTTCCACTTGCAGTGTGATGCCAGTTGCATGTCCCTTGTTTATTTTCCCCTCCATCTGCATGCAAAAAAGTCCTTCCTGTCAATATCAATTACTCATATGTAGCCAGAAGAGATTGGGTTTGACCCCTTTCCAGCAGCATTTCTCAAACGGTTATAGCTATGAGATGAAATCTCATTTATTTTATGGCCACAGATTCCAGTGGGGAACAGGAATAATTTGTTCTCCAAGGAAAGAATTTTTAGGCCTTTGAGACCATACAACACTGTCTTTCTCAAGGAGGTTAGCTTACAAGTCTCTTAAAGATGCTAACTTGAAAGGAAAAGAGTTTTTAAGTGACTTACAAAATTGAATGTAAGCATATCTGATTTTGAAATTTTTTGAATTTTGAAATTGAGCTTAGCATATCTGGTCCACTGTTGCTATGGAACTAGGAAGGATCTGCAGTCTTCTCCTTTACTTCATTCCACTGATCTCAGACAGCCAGTGGCATATGGCAACACACTTTCCGCATTAAGATTTCTGGAATTTTCCTCATATTTTACCTGTGCAGTTCAAACTGATCACTCTTTTATTCTTTTAGCATAGGCAGAAGGACAAGGAAATATTTTGTGAGATTTGGGAAATCCACATTAAGCAAGACAGATGCTTCTCCTTCTACTCCACACATGAAGACATACTTGAAATTCAGTAATATCTTCTCCGCATGTTTTCTGCTTTCAAATTTGATAGTTTCTGAAATTGTTATGAAGGAATCAATATTAAACACATTTTTAATAAACCCATTCTGATTATCTTTGGGCGCTGTCACCTATATAGCAACTGCATTTCATTCAAGCTTTTTATACCCTGAAGGACTGACAGGCTTCATTCCAAGAAAACCAAACCCCAAACCTCTGATATTATGTCCAAACAGACAGGAGACTTCAATCCGATTTGTTTAGCTACATTTTGCAGGAGTCAGTCATGTTTATTATTACCTACAAGCCAATGGCAAGTCTCCAGCAAGGCAATCTGTACTATTTTAGTATATATGTATATGCACATTAATGTATACACACATATATATAGTGCGTGCACCTGTAGGCTGTTATGGGAAGACTTTCAGGACTATGACTGGCTGACTCTTATCAAAGGCAGTCTATGGGATTCATCCCAATATTTGGTGTTATTCTGCTGAATGCCATTATTTGTGCAAAATGTTGCCGATGGAGGTCTTGGAGCAAGCCCCTAAGAGAGGCATTGCAGTGTGGCTGGAAGGACAGCGTCTATAGACACAAGGCATTAAAATAAAACAACTTTATTCGGCAGATGGAATAAAGCCTTTTACTGCTAAGTAATTCCTTGGAGAGATACTTCATATTTTAGCTTCAAGGAAGTAATTTAGAAGACAATAGCACATCTTATTTGGTAATCTTGTGAGCCTTGTCTGTGAATCTGAGAGCGCTGCCATTCAGTCATGGGACAGCAACAGTTTGCTGTTCAATAGGAGGATAATTCCATGCTAGGAAAAAAGAAAAGTTTCAGTGTTCATTCTGTCCTGGAATTCTTGCTGTAACTGAGAAGAGGTTAAAATGAAATACTGTAAGGGTCTAAGGCAGCCTGGACACAGGCTGATGCCTGATTGCCTTCAGCTGCCTACAACCAGAAAATCACATATTTATACACTGAACTAAGCATGTGCTTTATGAACCAGGTGAAGGTCTGTCACCTTTTACTTGCTCTGTTTCACAGGGTCTCATGATCAACTCATCTAAGTCACCCACCACTTGCACCGCTTGCTGCAGCAAAGAACTTGAGTCTCTAAATTTCCTGGTGCAGATGTAAAGATATGAATGCCCACCTATCCAAAAGTACCTGCCTTGTACAACTACTAATTGCCCTACTGCAGGAAGACTATGTGATAAATATTACTGCTTACCTGTGAAAGATACTGTTTAGCTGTGAAATTGGTTGTCAATACAGGGAATTCATTGCTACAGGTACAAATGGGAGCAAATTATTAGATGGTCAACTACCCCCATTTGTGACTTACTATTATGTGTTACTTAACATTTTGTTCTCTAACTATCCTAAAACACCCAATTGATATCAACTTGTGTAGAAATTATGAGCAATGAGTTGCTACAAAATACCCTTTCATGACAGCAAAGGCATTTTAAAGTTTAACTGTCATCACACAGGAACAATTCAGCTGGAACCACATGTGATACAAGTGCACAAAGCACACAGAAGAGTGGTGGCAACCACCACTGAAAGTTCACTTCTGATGCAGTCAGATAGAAGGACTACTGATCGTTGTGAGATCGTCTCACAGACAAAGAAAACCCATTTGGAGATCAGCACAACTGGATCATATATAGCAACAGGAAAGATTCCCATGCTCGCTTTACTACAGACATCACCATCTTTCTGTGGAGTCTATATTTACTCTAGTCCATGGTGGGATCACCCATGTTAGACAAGCCCACTTTACCTTTCACTCCGACTGTGAAGTTCTCTCAGCAATGATAAGAAAACTGGTAAAACTGAGAACAATTTTCTAAAAAGAAAAATATCTGAAATATCTTGTAAAGAATTTATATTCTTAGCTGTAGTGGTCAGACTCCTCTTTCAAAAATGTCTTGAAGTAACTGTTCCTCAGACCTGCTGAGTCACTGCAGATAAATCCCTCCAATGATCAGGGTTTCATAAAAATAAGGTAGATGTTAATTTGGTTTGAAAGGTATTTCGTGATATTCTGATGAAATGTATTCTGTAATAAGCAGAGAGTCTATTATTCAGAAAGAATAATATTCTTTCAAACTAGCAATAGTCTTGAAAATTAAAAAAAAAAATCTTTAAAGACTTTTCTTTCTGCAAGCCAGGACAGAAAGTGTTTCTCCATTCCTGTGTTTTTTCTTGTCTTTTTGAGACTGTAAGAGCCAAAACAGAAAACAGGGTCGACCATGATATCCACAGATTCTGACAGGCCATTCACACAGGACAAGGCATGACGAGGTTGGGATGCAAAAGGACTCCTGTGGAAGCCAAGTGAAGAGTCTAAGAGATCAAATAGAAACAAACTGCAAGTGCTGTTCACTCCGGCTAAATAAATAGTAGCAATAAATAGTAGCAATACGTATGACAGATGATACTAGCCTGGGTGAAACAAAGAGTGGCATTTTTTCACACCTTTTTTTTTCAAAACTCGCTTCTCAGCCAAAGCAGATAACACTCCAACTGAGAAAAAATTATTTGCTGAGAGTCTTGTCCATATGGAGAGGGGATTTTACACAGAGAAATTCGTGTCAGAATCTCTGATTTCTGCTGAAGGCACATTGCTGGGCTCTGGTCTGAGATGGTATGGGTGAGGGAGACACAATGAAACAGTGGATGATAAAGAGGGAAAAGGAGAAACAAAAATAAAAAAGAAAAAATCCAAAGGGATTTCAGTATTACTTATTATGTTTGTAATCATGCCAATTGTCTGCCTTGTCAATAACACACATAGATTAAATTAGCTTTCTGTGCAAGGGTAAAACCAATGCTGATCCGCCTTTTTTCATCAGAAGAGGTCTTCTCCGTGCCTGTCCTTTAAAAGTGGAGGAGGTGTTTGTAAGGTATTTAGCCACAGAGCAGTCTAGTTGCTTAGGGAGAGCCACATGCAATTCATACACAGGATTATTGTATTACCACCATTTAGGCTTCAATTCAGCAAGGCAATTGATTATGTGCTTTAAAACCATTAATTGTTGTTAATTAGTTGAGACCTTCCTTGTAACACTGACATCTTACCTTTGAAGACACACTATTCAAATTCACCGCAATGTACAATGAATGAGAGGTTTTCAAGGGCTTCATTTTCCTGCCTTGTCTGGCTTTTGTTCTTCCATGCCCAGAGCAAGGACAGCTGCTGCATGGATTTGCAAGCTCAGAGGTAGAAAGAGTCCCTAACCTGCAACCTTTAGCAACTGCCTTCAGTTTTATTGTTGAATTTCTGGTTTTCAGTTCTGTGAAGTGCCTGGGTTGGGCTGAAATTAATTGTGACTGAAAGAATGGCATTTTCAAAGTTGTTATGACAATCTGCTTCCTTCATTGAGATGCATAAGACCTGGATATTCCATTTTTTTCTAGGGCCACTTGCGTAATTCTTAGAAAATATATTGGCTATGTGGTGGATGACTCAATTGTCCTGGAATAAAATACTGCATTGACAAATCTACTTGTACTTCTGAGCGCCACTGAGTAAGTGGTGTTCATTCTTAAAGCAGCATTTCCTGCCAAATCCCCAGCTGAAATTATTAGCTATAGTTAACAGCAGCAGTTCTATGGAGACTTAATTACCATTCTCCATTTTCAAGTCCCCTGTTTAGAAAGACTTTGAGTTAAAAGATCAATTCTCCCTGTTCCAGAGCACCTATCACTGATAGGTCAGTTTAACAGGTCAAAAGTTTCCCATTCTTCTGAGAGAAATACAGCTCCTTCAAAGACGAACTTTACATTTTGTTCCTTTGTTTCCTTCAGTCTTTGAGGGGAAGGAGCCCAAAGAACTCTGTTAGTGAACTTCCTTACGTTAGTTGGAGCACATGCGAACCAGAGCCTTAAACTTGAAGCATTCAGAGCAAACAAAAAGGAACTCACGCCTTTCCTCGGTGCTGTCTGTTAAAATACAGCCTTGACTTGTGCTAGCTACAGTTTTTGTGTGGGCATAGGCTTGTTCTTGTCCTCCCTGCCACCAAAGCAGGCAAACCACAATAAGCACTGTGCTTCTTCTAAAGCCACAAACAATGTTTCAGCACCTGCTGTGAAAATATAGTGCTACTGTCTATATTGTTTGACTTGTTTTTCCTTTTAAATTTTTTCTTTTCTTTTCCTTCAGCAAAGTTATCTTTTCCAGCCAATAGAATAGGTGTGCATAGATCTGGGTTAAGTGGTGCCTCTATTTAGTGTCTTACATAGCAGTCAGGTCTGGATCCATTGTTAGAGCCACTGGGAAGAGTCAAAAGGATGGAGAGTTTCAGGAGGCTGCATCAGCCAAGCGAAAGAGATGCAGTCAGCCTGACAGAACAGAGGGGACTGGCACCAGGGACTTTTGGGTAGCCTGAACAAGAGTAGCCAGGTAGGGACCATGCCAAAGCAAGGACTGCAAAGGTGTGGAGAACTTGAAGCTCTTGGGAGATTGGACAGCTCAAATCAGAAATACATGGAGCTTTGGACAAGGCTCAGGAGTCAAGGAGTGAGTTCTGGAGCTGACAAGGTTAAACTCACAAGGATAGCTGAGAGCTTAGAAGACAAGGGATTTGGCATGAAGTGAAGAATCTCTTGTCAGGACAAGTCCAAAAAAAGAAAAAAATCTAGGATGAGAAATCTCTAACAGGCAACAACTAGAAAAGCCTGTGTTTTGCCTGCTGTCCAGTTTTATTAGTTCTCCTAACAGACAGTGACAACTGCTGCCAAAGCCATAGTATATACAGACCACAGTCTTCTTCAAAGAGATACAAGTGTAACCCTGACAGGTCTAAGGTAAGAGGCTGAATGTTATATGGATTAGTGAGAAGATGCAACCACAGACTGGGATATGTGGGCACCTCTTGCTGTGGTTTAAAACTAAATGATAATGCAGTGTCTAACTGGAATTGGATACCAAGACACTCTAATCACAGAAAAATGCAGCTTTAAAAATTGTTGGATTTATCTGCTCTGCAGATGGGATGACATGGTCCAGGCTAGGTTCTAGTCATGTCATGCATATACCTTATTCAGGGCTTGGAGGTCTTTGGGTCCTCTCCTGATGGCATCCTGGGCATCATCAGCTATTGGATTTGGTAGAGAAAATCAGATTCTTGGTTGTCTCATTGAAATTCACACAGTGCCCAATGACTGTCACCATCGCTTGGTGCTCACAGCCTGCTTGTCTCAAAGATTATGCAACAAACACTAGGTTGCTCAAACTGGCCTCACTCCTCTATTCTAAAACTAAGCTACTGCTGTATCCTATGGAGTTAACTAAAGTCCATATGTTAACAGTATTGTCAACTAGACCTAACTCACGTTAACAGCTACACAGCCCTTATTATACAGACAGTCCTATAGATGTCCATACTGATTAGCTCCACGTATTGCCATTTGTGTGATGACATATACACATTGAGACATTCTCTGGATCTTAATATACAAACTAATTGTTAACACTACTAATATTAAAATGTATCCAGGTAAAATTAAACATTAAAAATGTGGCATTACTCACATATCCCATTGTCCATTTCCCTGTAACATGCTTCTCATTCTCAGTGCTGTTGCTGATTCAAGAGGTGGATGTCCTCCTCTTCAGTGGAGGACACAGCTTGCCATTTTGTCCCTCACCCATTGGTCGTTATACATGGATTGTGGTACTCCTACCCTACCACAGATCTCCCCACCACTCATTTTTCAGCAGTCATTTGTGAGAGTCATGGTAGCAGAAGTGTTTGTGGGTGGATGGCATATGCTGGCACGATGTAGCACATAGCAGTCCTCTAAGCACAACTAAACAGATTTGGTATGTCATGATGTCTTTTTTGACCTTGGTGGCCCAGATGGGTTACCCAAATATTTCCATCTGCGTTTATTCCATTGTTTCATCCATCCCACACACAGCACTGGCTGCCAGCCATGAGACGATATGGGCTTCCACAGCAGTGCTGGCAATTGGGCCACTAACTTCAGTGGTTATTCTGTTCTTAGTATTTCAGACACTTCTTGGGCCCCAGCACAGGTGTCCTGGGCCCTGTCGGTTATAGGACTGGGTGGAGAACACACTATTCTTGGTTGTCTTGCTCAAATTCAAAGGTGCTCAGCAACTTCACAACTCCCACAGTGACTGACACAGTAACTTCTTTCACAGTCATTAGCAGGTTGCTTAGGCTCAAGGTGGTCCTCTGTGCCTACTCCCTCATCCTGTGGGGTTAACTAAAGTCCACATCCTAACACTTTTCAATGAAGCCTACTTTACTGTAACTGCTGTTGCTCTGGGTGGATTTTCAGCTGTGTGCAACAATGAGGGTTCCTGAGCCATCTGTAAGGCAAAGAGGGGGGTTTCAGTCTGTAGAAGATGGAGAAGATCAGGTGTAGTGTTTCTGAACATGTCAGGACACTGGTCTCAGGAAAGAGATGCAGAGGGGAGTTCTCCCCTTCCCTTCCTCCACGGCGTGCAGGAGTGAAACTTCCCAATTCCTTTATGTTTTTAAAACATCAATGTAACCCTGGAAATACAATAGCCTGATGGCAACTAAGAATTGCTAGTAATGCACTACATGTCCTTTCCAGGTGACACAGGAAAGTAGGGGTAGTGGAAGCGAGGAAACCTTCGTTGTTTCCTACCAAGGCAGCTGAAACAGGTTGAAGATAAGGCATCATATATGGATACCAGCAACCTCAAACCAAAAAACAGAGCTACTTTGAAACCCTCACAGGGTAGGTTAGAGCAGAGATAAAGAAGTCCTCTCTAAGTAGCCAAGTAACCAAATTAAACATTTGGAAGAGGAAAAGGCTGAAAAAATACTTTTTTCATCAGTTTAGCTGCTTGGTGAATTGCAAACTTACTTAAAGAAAAGTTTTGATCAGGTTTAGCTCTAAGACTTCCTCGGGTCCTCATTGGAGTGCTTCTCTGCAGCCCACACTTTAGTGCAAATACAGAGTCATGCACAACATTATTAGACAGTAGAAAACCAGAAAGTTTTGCTCTTCATTTTGCTCTTCAATAAAACAAGTGACAATTTCAATTAGATTTCTCAGGTGTTTTTTCCCAGACTCATGGTATTGTAGTAAAAAAGGGATTGAATGGTTTATTGGATTCAGCTACCATATAGCTTTCAGTGTGTCACCCTGGATTTTTAAGGGGCAGAAAATAGAGAAAACCTGATGAGAAAATGGTGAAGCTTTCTGTATTATTACTTGGCATTGTGAAGAACCTGCAGCTTTGCCATACATTCACTCGGAATTAGTTTGAAATGTGAAATTCTCCCCGTGTGTAAGAATTATTAATTTACTATTGACCAAAGGCAAAAGGTTTTGATCCACCACAAGAAGCAAAATGTTGTCACTCTGTATTTAAACTATCAGGTGCCATTTCAGCGTAGCAATATTTTCACACAGGGTCCTTGTGAATTTTTCAGGTTCTTCAAAGGTTGAAGCGCTGAAGGGAATATTCTTAAAAGCAGGCTGATGATTTACTTTGGCCAGTAAATAATGCCACTTGGTAGCTAGAAAGATGGGGCCAATCTTATGATCAGGGCCTGTTGGGACAGGACAAGGCATGATGGGTTTAAACTAAAAGAGGCAGATTTAGGCTGGAGAGAAGGGAAAAACTGTTGATGCTGAGGGTGGTGAGAGCCTGGCCCAGGCTGCCCAGAGAGGTGGTCGCTGCCCCATTCCTGGTACCATTGCAGGTGAGGTTGGCCAGGGCTCTGAGCAACCTGCTCTAGTTGCAGATGTCTCTGCTCCCTTCAGGGGGTTGGACTAGTTGACTTTGAAAGGTCCCTTCCCCCCTTCCAGTCTGTGATTCTATGATCTTTCCCACAGCAGGGCAGGGATCTGAAGCATGTTTGATAACATGCATCCGAGTCTGTAACGGACCTGTGTCACCTGAACACAGATGTTCTACTTGTCAAACCCACAAGACAAAACAACAGTTAGTATGGTATCTGTTTTTTCGACACCCCCAGGTTGCTTGAGCCTGTTCACAATCCTTTCTGCGTGTTTTCCATTATTTTTCCATACCATCCAAACCACACTTTTTTACAGAGTGCTTTACAGGGGCATTGTGACTGAAATGTTTGAGACTATGAGACTGATGAAGACCATGGAAACTTATATACACTCTTCAAGGCCAAAACTAATAGAGGAAGCACACAATGAGATACATGTAGTTGAACCTGAGATTTCACATGATACTACCACAAATTTGTCCTGTTGCTGTCATTAAGAAATAGTTATTTTATTGCATCAGCTTCCCAAAGACCAGTTTCAGTCCTCCTGCTCTTGCCCACACAGTAACTTAAAAAGCATCTCTGGAGGATTAAATTAATTACGTTTATCTACAATCCCCTCATTATTCACTTTGTAAGTTTTCTTAAAGGTAAAACAAGTTCACTGGGCTGGACAAACCACTTCTTCAATCAGGATAAGAAATACTAATTAAATCCCTTGTTGCAAATGAACAGTATTTCATTGTCTTTGCAAATGTTACTGTTAGGAGCCTACACCGGCAGTAGTCAAGATAGATGCTTCTAATTCATCCCTGCTATTTATACCCAGGCAGCCTGGGATCTTACTTTCCTTAGTGTCCAAGATGAAATTATTATGAGTCAAGGTGGCATTACTCACTTGGAATTTAGAGTGATTTTTAATATTGTTTAAAGTGCCTATGAAATAACTTTGGGCTTATTCTGTACTTTTATTGGGATAAGGCTTAAAGCCCTGATTAAGATTGATACTCTGTATTCTAAAAATTGACCAAACACTTACAAATCTCTAACAAAGTGTAAAATATCAAAGAGAGTAACTCAGCCACAGAATATGGCTGAAAGAGCAGGAGAGTTTGCAGAAGTTTCCAGTCCCATTTCCTGAACTCATACATCAACTAAAGACATAGACCAGATAGACAGTTGAGAGCCTGTGACCCACACAGCACAGGTAACATCACTCAACAGGCACTTTTTTAAGAGGCTGAACAATTAGGAATGGCGTTTTAAAAATTTAGATAAACAGAACTTGCTTAATTGACTGTTCATTCATTTCACCAGCATCTGCACTACAGAAATGTGTTCTGTTCCAGCTTAAATGGTTTTCCTTTCCATCTGAACAGGGGCTCAGAGGTGTGCAAAATTATTCCTTGTAATTGATCCTTTTTTCCTAGTTAGACAGTATTTTTCATTCAGGATTTCTGAAGCAGTTTGCGTGAAAAACAGCCTAGACAGTGCTTAGAATTTGGCAGACGTGCCAGACTCCTTGTGTCTTCAGCTGCTATTTCACAGAGCTGTATTTACTTGTAAGTTGTGCTTACAAGTACCTGAGTGGAAAGGGAAACAATATAGTTGTTGATTTTTTATTTGCTTAAAGCTAAAACTCCATGGCTCTGCAAAGCCACAAAAAAAGGCTCCAATATTACTTGAAAATCCAAAGACTTTTCCTGTGGAATTTCTTTGGAAGTCAACAGAAATTCTGTATCCAGATTGCTAGTAGATCCAAAGGGAATGGTCCAAAGACCTCTGGCACCAAATAATGCCCCATTAATGTCAGTAGGTCTTAAAGCAACTTCTAACGCAGTAACTGCCATCATTAAGTCTAGTACAAAAATGTAAAGCATTTGAATACTAATGTTTTTAAAGCGATTGTAATTGGAATGAGATCAAATATGAATCATTCTTTCAGATTTTTTGAACATTACAGATTGATAAAGAGTAGCAAAGAATGTATGATTTAAAGTTCTACATTGTCTATTTTTTCATTAAATATATAGATGTTTCCAGACTTTTTTTAGCAAACTTTGGAAGAGATAAACATGTTTGACTGATTGTGATGGTTATGCTGAATGTCATGTGAAGGCTATTGCAAAAAGTTGAAGATTGTCTTCATCCTAGCAACTCTGTTTATGTCCAGCAGTACTTGGAATACCTTCTTTATATTTGTGAATTAATTGCCATGAAAGATAAGGTAGTAAGAGTGGGCAAGATTGGTTTCTGATCATGGGGTAGACTTCAGGAGTCCTGGCAACCTGGATTCTTATTTCCTTGTAGGAGGAGTGCACAATGACTTGAGTTTTCCACAGCTGTAAGTTGACAGTCCTAATCCAGCCCTATTTATTTAAAACCTTTAGATATATAAGAAAAATAACTTTAGAAGCCATGTAATAAAAAAGCTTAAGTTGACTGTGAGCCCTGAGAATGTAACTCTTAAATTAAATATCCAGCTTTGATATGCAGCCAAAAAATGAATATTTCATCTGTAAAAAACCGCTGTGTTCTACCCTTCTCACACATCTGGAGTGTAACTCCAGAGAAGATAAAAGAGTTAAAATGGAGTAAAATTGATGTGAGAAAAGACTTGAAATTACAGACGTAACACTGCCGAAAGTATTTCATTTTAACTTAATTAGATCCTATAATAATGATTTCTTCTCTTCTCTGTATGGATATCAGAAGTTTATCTAAAGAGACTGCAAATATATGGTAATGGAGTACAAAAATAGAGTCTATGCATTTGTGGAGAGTAATGATAAAGCCTGTAAGTGAGGAAGCTGGAACACATGGAGTGAAAGATGTCCTCCCACTAGACAGTTAGAATTCAGATGCCCATTAAAATCTCAGCAGCACAGAGGAAATAACAAGAAGTGTTTTTCTTCTACTATTTTACCCAACAGTTTGCAGCATCAATGGAATAGTCTGAAGTGATGCATTATAGAATGAGTCATTCTCATTGAAAATTTTGGCCTGGTCTCTCTTTTCATAGCTTCACCACTCCGCATTTCCTTTAAAATCTACCCATAAAGAGTTTGATTCATTCATTTTGAGCTACCTGACCTTGGCGTCAAGCCGTTAGGTATTGTGCTTTACCCATAAAATTGAACTACAAACAAATGTATCCTAGAAAAGACAATATTAAAGACAGCTGAGGAAACAGTGATGAGATTAATTAAATGAAAATCTGTTTACAACAAAATATGACAAGAGAGCTAAATGAAACGCTGGTCATTACCAAGAGATTTATAAGAAAACTGGGCATTTTTAGAAAAATCTATAAAATAAAGGACTAAGGTATCTTTTCATTACCAGAGTAAAAAGGAAAGCTATCAAACTATGAATGTTACATGCTGTGGAATTAATTACCCACTTCTACCACCTTGTGGAGGCACAATATTAACTAATACGACAGGGCTACGTAGAAGAGAAGAGTCATCAAGTGAATATACAAGAGGCTGGCATCTGACAAAGATGTTTTATGAGCTGTGATTATAACCTTCCTGTGAGGAAGGGACTCTTTGGGAGTAGTGTTCTGAAGGGTAAATATGGAGAGATGTGGGATTCTCACACAGATCAAGTGTAGTGGATCGTTCAGCATGAACTTTGTTTTCAATAATAATGCCTTGGCAATTAATCACAGGACCCCAGCATGGTGGGGTTGGAAGGGACTTCTGGAGATGATCTGGTGCCACCTCCCTGCTCCATCCGGCAGGGTCACCCAGAGCAGGGGGCCCAGCATCGTAGCGCCCAGGTGGGTTTGGAATCTCTCCAGAGAAGAAGACTCCACAACCTCTCTAGGCAGCCTGGAACAGCCTCTGACACCCTCACAACAAAGAAATTTCTCCTGCTCAAACTTCCTTGAAGTTTTCTACAATGTCATGCAACAAGAATTCTTGAAAACTGTATTTATTTATTTTTTCTTTTGTGCCTGACTTCAATCTCTCTATTCCAGAATTCATATGAATCAAGGTCTATATCTGACATCACTGATAGAAAGCACAGATTCCTCACAGCAGCACTAAAGACCTATGCTCAGGGACATTGCAGGGCTAACCACGCTGACACTTTTAAAACTCCCTGGTGTTCTGGGGTGGGAAAACTGTGTGAGTGTCTCTGCAGCTCTGTGCTAGAGGAGTGGAAAACTAAAGATGTTAAGAAAGAAAACAAAAGGGAAGCTTTGATCCCTTAACACAAAGCATTTATTAATATAAATGTTTTGAGTAACATGAGCTATTTATTATGCTTTGATGAAAGTCCATATTGACATAAATTGAGATTTATCTGCATCTTTCTATGTCAGAAGCCAATTTATCTCCCTAAAACTAATATTCTACTTTGCTTAATGAGAATGATCTTTTTGTGGGTAAGAGCTGACTAGCTGGGCTAATTTTGAGATGTTCTAATGTGTATCTGAGTGACAGCTTTCTAGGAGCTTTTCATCATGGAAATCATTGTAGAGGCAGCTGATAAGGTTTTAAACAATGTTTTACAACAAGATCACTTAAATCACTTCAGGGAATTTCTTTGTGATAACTTTATGTAGACACTAAAGAAAAATGAAATGAAAACAAATATTTTTCTTAATCTACTAATTTTACTACAGTCACATATTTCAATTTAGCATTTTCCCTAGCAATAAAAATCTTGAAATTTTATTGAAAATAATCATAGTAGGGCAACTTCATTCTGCATTTGAATTGGATCATTACATTGGTGTAACTGTCACTGTAGGAATTTTGAGAACAGAATACGTATTATTCTGGATATGCTCTTCATTAAAATTCTGTTTATCCTAAAGCTACAATTAATCAGATTCAATCCAAAGAATCTGTGTTTCAATTTCCACCAAGTATACAGACTATGGCAGCTATCTAGCAAAACAACATGAAAATTTGTTTGCAGCATTACACGGAGTAGAGCTGAGAATAGCTCCAGCTTTCCCAGGTAACACTGAAGGGTGATCCTGATTGCAAATGGATTTGAAAAAATATTAAACTCTTGATTGTAAACTATTTCTTTGTTATCAGGAGATTTTGTTTATGCCTTAAAAACAAACTATAGCTAGCTTTTTAAACTGAAAGTTTAAGCAGCTAGTCTTAAAAGGGTATATCAGTAATTAAAGATCTATTCCTGTTTACTCGTGGGTCTTTTCACCCATCAGACTTCCATTCTGAATTATTCCTGTCAGTACACCTAGTAGTAAAATTTGTGAACCAACATCATAATGACTTTACTTTTCTCAGGGCAAGCAGCTGATTTTTTTACCTGTTGTGCTACAGAGTCCTTTTCTCAGGATTATTCAAGAATATTTTTAAGAAGTAACCTTTTGTGAATCACACTCTCTGAAATAAGGACATGGAAAAAAATTGAACCCTGGGATGGCAGCAGAAGTCAGGAAAGCAAACACACTCAGCCCATGGATTTAAAGTCAGTCTTAATCAGTGACTGCACTAAACTGAATGAAATGTGCAATGATTTACAATTCATATCGTGCAATATACCCTGCAGACCCTCTGCTGAAGTTAAATAATTACACAGCTCAGCTGACTTTTTCATTAGAATTGAGGAGAGTTTTTTGATGACTCAATGTACCATGACTACCCATTGGAGGGCTGAAGCACGAGAAGTTTCCTTTCTCAAGTAAGATTCAGATAATTTTCATGTGAAGCTGGGCACAGTTCAACATTATTAATGACAAGCAACACAATCCTGCAGAGTACAAATGAGTGTTTGGATTTAAATTAATATAGGCTTTGAGCAGTGGGTTGTTTTCCCTTCTCTATGGATAGTCACAGAGATGCTTGACAGATTTCCTCTATTTCTTCAACATGGTAAGAACCTCAGCGAAGTCAGCATCCTCAATCCAGTATAGTCTATCAGTGCAGTGACACCTAATCAAACTGTGCATCACAGAACAAAGGTGAGACCTGTTCCTACCCAAAGAGCTGATAATATAATTAAGATAGATCATATAATGTATTCTTGACGTAATAAATATTCTTACTGGCTTCTTCCCCAACCATGTAAATTTGATTCACGCTCTCAACTGTGAAGATACCATTCTATATGTTAATACCAGCAGAAGAATAAACCGGATAAAGAGACAGGAATATGAGCCTCATCCCCACCCTATCTTACAATGCAGAGAAGCCAACGTGGACACAAGGTGAGGGTGGTACCAGAGGACACGCTGCAGAGCAATGCAGATTTTTGTCATGCCAAAGAGATGTGGCTTAACTTGAAGGCTGGCCTGTAAAACTGCAAGCTGCTGTTTGCAGAATGAACAAAGTAAGTTTTGTTGCAAAGCCATCCTGACTAAATGGATTTTCCTCAGTCTCTCACAGCATTGACTTTTTCAGCTGCAGTGCCACTCTTAAGGGTTCTTACAACAGCTTCTGGGCATATGACAGGCTTCACTGTCACAACAAAAAGAAATAAACTCAGATCACCAAGTGTCAGGTGTTGACGTAAAACATGTCCTTGGGAAAACCAATCTTCAAAGTAAAACTCCACTGTTGTAACCCACCTTTTGTTGGGTATTCTACAGTTCCAACAGCACTGAGATTTTTTGCATTAATCAACACATGAATACAAAGGGCTAAGCAGCAGCTTCTGCCAGAGGGATTTGTCGCTGTTGAACGGGGTTTAGTAATGTACAGGGGACTAAAATGATGTATTGCAATTTTTTCTTTTTTTTTCCAAATCTTTCTTTGAATGGAATAACTCACAAAGTGAAACTGCCCTTTGAACCTCTGCAAGCTTTTTTGTTCAAACGAAGTGGGAGCGTTGTCTTCAGCTGAGCAGAGCCCTGCCTGACTCAGCTCTGCTTCCACAAGTTCTCCTATACAAAATTATAAGTCTCGTTTACGTTATCACAAACATCTAGAGGGATGCTTACCACTTCCTATTTGCTTTTTTAAAAAAAACTAATACGTATATTACCAGCCATGATACCAACAAATGGCTCACCAAAAACTACAGTGAAGACGAAACTAACAGACAATATTTAAACTCTCTGTTTTTGCATATTTCTGTTTTCTAGCAAGATGTTTTGGAAACATTTTGTGCAAATAAGATGGAAATGAGCAATAAAAGTCTTCTTGTTCTTGTGAAGAAATATCTCCTATGACACATGCATCTTCTCAATTGTGAAAACATTTGCTTACTGAGAACAGTTCACATTTGCCAACTTCTGTGAGATTATAGATCACCCACAGTAAGCCGAGCCTCGGCCTCTTGCTTGCTGGGCCACACTTTTCATTTACCGCACTGAAAATCTAGAGAAATTCCTTTATAGGAATTCTCTCTGGTGACAGCTCTACACCGCTCTACTGTGAAAAAGATTTTTAAACCTTTCAAGCCTCTCTTCTAATCCCATTTCCCAAGCATTGCCAAGATTCTGTTGCCCTCAGAGAGGAAGGAGTATAAAATTATAATAAATTGTACGCATTCCACATAAAGATGTTAAGCACATTTATCCCAAAAGGTTGTGTGAAACAAACAGGGTTAGAATGACTTACCCTCAAGATCCCATTACTGACTAATTTACTTTCCCATTATTCCAGATAAAATAAAATGCCATGCTTTATTGATTTGGCTGTCTTTTTTTTTTTTTCCTCTTTTTAAGGAAGACAAGCTGGCAATTTTGACCAGCAACCTGAAATGTTTTGCCTAGCAACCTAAGAACAACCTGAAATACTTTTCCTACCTAGACATAATGAAATATTTGGATCTTACAGGGAAGAATTAGAAATTAAAAAGATCTTGAGCTGCTTGCAATGCCTCTCCTCTACCCTCACAGTTAGATGACATGGACAGGAGATCACTGAATTGCACCACGTACTGCAGTAAACATTATTGGAGAGGGAATCGCTCAGCCTCTAGTTCTGGATACGGAGACCTCTTCTGATGCTCCTTTCAGGCCCCATAGAGTGAAGCAGAACACAAACTGTAGGATACACCAATATATTACTGTGCGTATAAGACTGCTGGTTGAGGATGATGGGATATTCTACTGTCCTTATATGTAGTTCAGCTTTTGGAGCAACAGCTGGGAGGATTTACAAGGTGAAAAGAGCTGCTCCCAAATACAATAGTTTCTATTCATTCCCACATTGTCTCTTCTGGCTCATGTATACAATTTGCAGATCTAAAGTTTTGAAAAATTAAAGAAATTTAGATAATTTAGTTTCCTTCTCAAATTAAACCTGAAAATTTAAATAAATTAATAAAACTTAAACATGAACTTAGAAAATGCTATGCCTCCAATGTAAAAGAAAATAAAGGCAGGATTGCAATCTTGCAAGACCTAGAGATAATATTTTTTATTAAGCTTGCTAACAGACTTGGGAAAAAGATGGAGAAGGTTTAGACCCACAAAATATTGATCAGGTCAGAAATAGAAGCTGCAGCCATCAGAACACCAGATCATAATTACATCTGTATCATTTAGACCACCTCTAAAAGGACTTTTGAAGCCTGTGGAGCTGTCACTGCCAACCAAGAGATGAAAAGGACAAGAAACAGCAGAAGTAGGCTTGCTCCATCCTTACGTGGGCTTGGCTTTAATGAGAGATTGGCTCTTAGAAGAGAAGTAGAAATAAGGTGCTCTAATCTTGTACCTGATGTGCCAGCAAATCACTTTCACTGTGTGGGAGGAGCTAATGTGTACCCTAGACAGCGAGGGGACATTCTGGAGGCCGCCTCAGGAGTAATTAAATAACAGTCTAAATAAAAGAGCAGTTTGGAGTAGAAGTTGAAACTCAGTGCCCACCTTTGTAAAACTACTATGAAAAACAGGTTGAGCCTTCCCTGTTTCCAGTTTTCTGTAGTCAGTTATGAATCTCTTTTGACAATGGCCTAAGTGTTACACCAAATAGAAAGAACTGTGATTCAAAGGGAAGTCAGTTCAGGTTGATTGTAACGGGTCAAATCTCTCCATCCTGATCATAAGTGGCATTTTAGTCCCTCCCTGGATTTCTTGTGGCCCTGGTGCTGCTCTGCATTTGTGACTGCCAAGGAGAGGACAAACTAAAGGTACACCACAGTCCATTCCCTCCATACAGGACCATAGCATGCAAGAAAACACTATGGCCAAATTCTCCATTTTGAGGGACAAATGTCTCCAACGGGCTCAAAAGTAAATTTCAATATTTTCTTGCCTGTCTTTTAGGTTCTGACTGTGATTTAAAGGCATTGGGCTGGGCTGGTGGCTGCTTTAATATGGCTCCATGGAAGACAGCAAAGTTAGCTCTGGATTACAGGGGGTGTCAGTGACAAAGGTGTTCCCCAGCTGCCAAAGCAGCAAGGAAAAAAGCTCAGCCTGCTGAAAATCTGCAGGTGTTTGTTTTCACCGTGAGCTTCCAGGAAAGCTCAGGGGAGTTGAAATGTCAGCCCACATCCATGCTCCACAATCTCCTTTTCTCTGTTGAATAAGTTTTTAGATTTCATAAATAACAAGTTTTTGTATCAGGAGGGAAGGTCAGTGATGCAATTTGAGCACTGCAGGCATTTGCCATTTAGGGGGAAAGAATGCAAATCAGAACATGACAGAAACAGAGGCAAAGTCAGACTGTCACAAGGACAGGGCAGACACACAGAAAGGACAATAACAGCTGTGGATGGCAACTGTCACCCATGCAAATACGAGCAAAGAAAAAGCAGCAAAGATTGGCAGAGTACTGAGAAACAGAGGAACTTTGGGGCAGAAACAGAAAATGATAAATAAGAAAGCTGACAGATTCTTGCTGCTATCCTTCAGCTCAGACAAAAAAGGTACTGTGAAAGAGGATGGTGTAACACTGGGGGGGGTGATTGCTTATATCTAACCAAACTAGTATAGAGAAGACCCTGCACAACCTGGTCTGGGCTGCCACCAACGACCACAATTTTCTCATCTCTGGGACTTCTTCATACACAGCCCCTAATACAAAGCTAGTTTGCTCCTGTGAGCATTTGTGACCTGCTGCCCCCTTAACTGTAGATGCTATTACTCCAGACCCATTGGTGTGGCACTAAATTTGCATTAACAGTTTTCATTCCTTCCTAATTTCTTTCTTTCTCTCCCCTGCTCCCAGCTTGGTGTATATGTGCATAGGTAAAGATCTCATGTTGTCTTTCCTTGAGCTGGCTGAACAGGCCAACTTCTTCTTAGTCCTTTCTCACAAGACTGCACTTATCCACCTTGAGGGTTCCCTCTATTCCCATTTGAGCCCAGCTCTTCTGAGCATAAATGACCTTCAGATTGAGGGCTTTGCTATGTCCTTGTTATGAAATGGAGCGTTTGCTCTCAAGGTGAGAGGGGAAAACTTGCTATTAAACCAAGGCTGTAACAACAGTCTCTTGGGTGTCAGTCCAATGCTTCAGCGAGGTATTTTTACCCCAGGAGTGGTGTTGGGCATAGTGAGATCACAAGAAGCACCCACCGGCACTGATGGAAAGCCATGGGCACAAACCACGAGTGAGAGTGTAACCAGGCCAGCAGTGAGTGCTTTAACTGTGGGGAACAGCCTCACCCTGTCCACAAGCTGTGCTTTCTGAGGGACGTCAGCGCAGGTTTGTAAGCAGTTTAGTGGAAGTTTAGCTGGCAGCACAGGACAAACCCTTCCTCTTCTCTCTTACGTTTTGAGATATTTTATTGTGAGTCATCAGCTGACAAGTAACCTAAGACTGAGCGACTGTATTTTATTATCATTTCCACATGATTTCAGCCTCCTGAAGGTTTAAAATTAAGTTCCTTTCACAAAAGAAAAAAAAAAAGAGAGACATCACTTGCCAATGGATGGGGATGTGAATCAGGAGTCAGATTCAAACCCTACAACTAGTATCTATCTAATTTGTGGGGTGTAAATGATTCTCCCTGGGAGAAGTGACACAGAGCAGGCTTCTGGTTTACATGATGTTAAAACTAGTGAGGTCTCTTAAATTTTCCTTTCTTCCTCACAGCCAGAAGAGAGTCAGGAAATCATCAGTGCAGAAGTAGACTCTCAAAATAATTTTTAGGATTGATTCTGACTTTACAGGAGTATAAATGCATTAAAGTAAATTGAGTTATGAGAGTAAAGACCTGTTACGAATTAGCTCTCAAAGATCCCAGACAAGTAGAAATACAAGCAGTTCCAAGAAAATTTAAAAAAAAAAAAAAAAAAAAAAAAAAAAAAAAAAAAAAGACAGAGAGGAAAAAAGATGTCACAGGCAATTCATTTGTTGAAGCCTGTGTTTGTGGCTGGTGTAGAGTGAACAGAATACAGATTTGGAATATTGCTTTCTTTTCATTAAAGTTGTCTCATTACTTTTACTGAGCGTTTTCTTTCCCTTGCCTTAATCTGGTCCTGATTTACAGCTATTTAAGAAGAAATCAGGCCCAAAAAATCTTCCCACCTCTTTGAAGTTGCTTTGGTAATAGAGCTCATGCAGGTGATGGGGAAAGCTGGGCTGAAAGAAGTAGTATAGAAGGAGTAAGGTAGGATGACTTTGGTTGTTCTCCATTTCTGTCATTTTAAGATTGGAGATGTACATAAGGTAATCCATAAAATGATAGATATTTCTTCTTGCTTGATTAAAAATAGTTTAATTTCTAATTATAATCAAGAGACAAACCAAAAGACAATTTCCTGCCCTTGATCGGCTGAGCTTTGAGTTCAATCTCAGAGAGAGACAGGTAGAAAATACTTGGTGTATTCAAATGAAAAATGTCCAGTTCCAATGCACAGATTTCCCTGAGACTTTAATAGTTTTAAATTTTAATGAGGGAAGAATTTTTATCACTTAGAGGAGTGCTCCCATGGCACTTCTAATGTTACATCATTTAAAGACTGTCTTCACAGGGAAATTGGCCAGCAGAACTCTAGTGGGAAGAGTATATCACGTAGCTATGGTGATGTAAATCCCTCTGCAGGCACTTTCTGCATGAATACAAGGCCCTTTTTCAGTATAGCTTGTACTTTACCAATTACACTGAAATTCTGCTGGCCCAGCTGTTGCAATACAGCAATACCTTTGGAGTGCTGCTGTCAATTTCTCCTTAAAAATAAGACCTGAAAACAGGCTTGTTTAGTGATACGGTTAAACTGGGGAGCCCTGATTCTGGTACTACTTATCCAAATCTACAACACAGAAGTCAGTGTGATTATACTAATGTGGTTACTCTAGTTACAGGATCCCAACAACTCTCCCAATACTTATTTTTTTTGTACAAGTCATTTTTGGTATGTATGTCTAAATACAGATGCTTAGAAAATCAAATTGGGCTGAAAGGAATTAGCATCTTCACGGACAAAAATAACTCCGCAAAAGGAGAAGTGATAGTTCTGGACTAAAGGAGAATGAGAGCTGGCTCCTTCTGCTGGGAGACTCTGAAAGAGAGCATGAGTGGGAGCTTTACTGCAAATAGAAATGGAATATGTGAAAAGTCTTTATGCAACAAGAAAAAGAAATTCGTTTGTTCTTTAAAAACAGAAAACTGGAGAAATTTGAAAAATAAACCAGCTGCAGGAAAACCAAAACAAAAGCAAGTTCTGAGACATATTGAGAGAATGAGGTGGAAAGCAGAGGATTAAAAGAATGGACAGAAGGAGCGACAGAAGAAGAAAAAAAATCATGTGAGTAACACTCATTCCTGGAAAAAGATAACTGACTAACTCCAGAAAACTGATGAAGCTACACTTGCTTCTTCATTAAAATAGATAGAACTGTGATATTACTTCCTAGAACTGAAGAGACAAAAGGAAAAACAACTTGTCCCTTACTGACAGATTCTGATCGTCCTGTAGAGCATAGCTACCACGTAAATTAGCTAAAACTCGGGCAGTCACACTAACATCCTTGGAGTCTGCTAATTATATGTACTGTTTATGGCAAGTGTGCTCCAATGGGTGCAATTATGATTGTTTATTGAATAATTGCTGTCCTTGTCAAATGTTTGCTTGACTATTTGCCTGCACTGTATAATATTTTTACTGAGTAATTGTCTGCTGTGGATAATATCTTCACTCAGTAATTGCCTACTCTGAATAATGTTTTCACTGAATCATTTCCCATTCAATCTAATGTTTTACTGCACGATTTTCTCTTCTGAGTCATGTTATTGTAAGTTAGTTGCTGAATTACATATAAAGTTACTGTTAAGATCAAATCTGAGTTTGTCTAAGTGCAGTGCACTTCGATAATTTCTCTTCAAAGGCAGTGGTGCTGGTGGGGGCATTCCCCTTTTAGATAAGGTAGAAAGGGGTAGCAGCTGGAATTAGTATTAAAGAGGCTGGAAAGTGAGTTAATGTACTAATAGGAGGATGCTTTCAAAGCAGGGGATGCTAAAGAGTGGAGAAAAGACCAAAAGAGAACAAAAAGTAAAATCACCGAACAGAATTGGTTCTATTCTAGCTCAAACCAGGACAAAGGGTAAGAACTGCAGGGGAGGGAACTGTGATCTGAGAACAGAATGCTCAGAGAAGGGAGACAGAGACAAAAGGAAGAAAAGAAGACAGACTGAATGAGTAGGCAAAGAATCAACCCCTGGGAACAGTAGAAAGCAGAACGAAATGAAAGCGACACACACTGGTGATGCAGACATACTGGTCAGCCTGGTGTCCTTTCACATTGCCTCTCTACATTAGAGTAACCTTGTAAAACTAGCAGCTAATTCTTTGCACTGGAGAGAAGAACAAAGGAGTTAAAAACCTTTATCTTCAGATACAAAGGCCGGAGTCCCCAATGCAGGCTTCATTCCTTCCCCTTTTCCTTACTCAACCTTGGGATTCTCTTCTGCAACAGAAAGAGCCTGGACTGGACCATGGCTGGGCTAGAAATGGCCAGCCTGCCCAGGAATTCTCCTCTTGGCTTGGCATCACAATGGGCTCTGTCTTGCCTCCAGCTGTTTGGTGGCCAGGCTGGAGCCAGACAAAAACAGACGCTAGCATCTGAAGATCATGCCATCGAGGCTGGCACATGCCTGTGAGAAACTTCGGTACATTCTACTTATTTGCTACTCTTCAGGCATCCGAACATTAATTCTATTCTTGCCCTGCAATTTTTCAGGAGATCACAAGAAGCCGATTAAGCTTCCATAAAATATGTTATTCTTCCCTGTTCTTTTTGCATCATGAAAGAATATTCCATGCTGATATGTAAATATGCATTATTACAGTCCTTACTATCTGGGTTCTATTCCTGCTATAGCCTGATTAACCTCACGTGACTTTTGAAATCAAAGGTGATTTGCTCATTTCTTATTCCAAACTCCTCTTTCACATATGTGTCCGTAAATAAAGTCTGTTTGTTTCCTTACTTGCTGTCAGGGATGGTATTGCTCAGTTTAGTTTTCTGATGTCTTAGAGCTCTACTGCAAAAATCACATGAAGAAATAACTAATATCTGAATGTCATTTTGAGAAACAGTCTAATAATTATCTTCTTTAGTTTCCACATCTACACCTCTTTATTATGGTTGTTCTGTAAACACTTTTGCACAAGAGAGTACTTGCAGAATGTAGAGATGAAGGCTATATAAAACAATTGGACTAGAGGACCTAAGATGCAGAGTTCTTCTTCCACAGCTACTGTATTGCTTTATAAATCACTTCTATATCCCATATGGAAAGAGAACGTGGGCAATGTATCTCATGACAAAGGAGTTTCATTGGTATTAGAACTCCTGCCTATTTCTACTTTTTTTGTCAAATTTTATAACATAAATTCAATATGCTCATTATTTTTGAATGACATTAATAAGTTGTAAAAGTAGCTCTAACAAGACTAGCTCTGAAGCAGAAAGATTTAAGACAGAATATGCTGTTAAGCATTGAAATATTTCCCACCTAATTATGTGAGAACACCTGGTGTTGGATTAAAAAAACGTGAAATTACATCAGTCCTCTAGACATTGGACTTCTGTGCCAAAGTGCACAAGAAATTGCCTAAAATGTACATTACAAAGTTGATTATTATTTCAGTTTTGCTCTATAGTTGTTGGGTAGACATCAGTAAATATAAGAAAATGTGATACATATTTCTTTGAGTTTGCTTTGTTTCCATTTTTTGGGGATAACTCACTGGAAGCCAATCAGGTTTGCAGTCAGAACTTTCAGAGATGAAAATTTTTCATATTATGTGACTTTTTGAAGAAATAGTGATAGCCATTGAACATTACCTTTATAAATCATGATTTAGTAACAAAACTAGATTTTTAAAAACTCGTCACTTAAAATCATGATAAAACTTTCCCTTTCTTATGCACTTGTCCAGAGAACCTTGAAAGAATCTGATGTAGCAGAAGCTCTACATACATTGAAACCTAGTGTGACTGTGTTTCCAGGTCTGCTGCATATTGATTTAAATCAGTGTCCAGTGATTAGCTAGCCCACAGAGCACCTCATTGTATACACAGAGTTAAGTAGAACAGAGAAAAAGCAAAAATAAATAAGAAGGAACAAGATACTGATGAAAAATAGTTGTGGGTACTAGCTGTGTCATGCAACATGACCATGTTTTGGGCAAACAAGGCAATTAATACACAAAAATTCCATCAACAGTAAAAATAAGAGAGTCCATGTTCTTGTAGAAGAGCAAGGGAAGCAGCACAAGGTTGCTTGTACCACAGTGGGCTCAACAGAATACTAAAAATTGATGCTCCTCCAGCAAGGTTTGATCATGTCCTCCACAAAGGAATAACATTAAAGAATGTTTTGCAGTGTTGAAAGGCAAGGACAGAAATGGAGAATGCCAGTGTTCCTTCAAATATGATATAGGTCTCTACCAACGACTATTCTGACTGAACAACTTTCCTCCCTTCTTATGAGACCAGAAAAGGACCAGTCCTTGGCTAATTCCTACCATAGGAATTGATTTAATCCATGTTTCCAATACGATTAATTTGGGCTTATATAAGAAGCCTGGGTGTCCAAGATAACCCTGTGCGTATACAAAAGACTCTTCACACGCCTCTTTCTCCACTTGTTTTCTGCTTAGATTAATACCTGTTAGATATCTAGATTGCCTCCTGGAGAACAGTCATTTAAAATAACCTGCAGAGCACTGCTAATTATTTCCTTTTCTTCTTTGAGATTCAAGCTTTCAATAACTGGGTAGAGATTAAGACTTTTCCAAAAGTGTTTGTACCAAAGATTCTTGAACAATTCCAGCCTTGGAGTCTGCAGACTTGAGCTCAATCACAGTACCATGCATAGACTTCTCTTTCATTCCTCCCTGCAAAGTCTTCTCCGTTTCCCTGGAGATGCAGGTAGGGTGCAATCAGCTTTTCTCCAGTATGATTTCAGTGTCCTTCAGGGTCAAGTCAGAATTTCTATATGAATGAACAAAATAACAAACCATGGGGACGGTAGGACAACCACAGCTTTGCACAGGCCTGTGCAAAGAAGAGGAGAACTTGGTATCCTTGGCCATCATTTCTTCTCTGATACCTCCTTCTCTGAAAAGAGTTACTTCAATGGTTGCTTTGAAATATTTTTTTTTTATAAAATGCTCTGGTCCTCAGAAGTTCCTTTCTGATAAAAATAAATGGCAGTGATTGTTGATAGGCGAGTACTGACTTTCATCTCTATCAGCTAAAAAACAAAAAACAAACAAACAAACAAAAAAGAGTCCTGTAGAGAAGTTCTTTGTTCTTTTGCTTGGAGATTCAAGGCCAGTTTCTTAGCAGTCTTAGAAGCCTCCTGTGCCACTCTGATAGTACAAGGAGGCCATGGACCTGGTGACTCCATCTAGCACAGGATTTTTCAGTCTAAGAAAATTTCTTGTTGGCCAACAGCCAAGGTACACAGAGCAGAAAGCAGCGTTGGACAGAGAACAGTAGACTCACGGAGGATTTCATTATCTTGTGGCATCTCCAATATGTAGTGCAAGACAGTTTGAAATTCTCTGCCAAAGGAAAGAGTGCCCTGGATCTAAGGCAGCCCATCAGGATTGCTGCAAAGGACCTGGGACAGGTGTTTGCCAATGTTTGATTGGAACAGCATCAAGATTGCACCGTCTCATTTCAAGTTAGATAAATCAACTTGGTAAATCATCTTGATAAACTTGAGTGCAATTTACATCTGACTCTTGCCAGCTACAGCAAACTTAAAACTTCCCTGTCCTTCAGCAGAGGTGGAGTGAGGAATGAGATTGCAAATGTGGTCTTTCCAAGGTTTCAGGAATGCTCAATGTCCACTGAAGGCATCTTACTACTAGGTCTACTTAAGCTTAAAGCCTTTTCATGAGGTATTACCTTTGTCACAGTCAAGAATTTCTCCTTTTCATATAGCACTTATTATTTTCACAGCCTTGTCTACTGTCTGTCCTTAAGGGACATGTTTCCACTTCAGAAAAGCCAGATTCAGCAGTAAACGGTTAAGTGTTATTGCCATGGTGCAAAATCACAGCCACGCAACCACCTCTGAGAGCCAACTGCTGAACCCCAGCTTTTTCCCAGGATATAGCTGACCTCGGTATCAACAGGTCCCTCCGGCAGTAACCAACTTTCTTGCACATTCATAGAATCCCTAGCATGATCAGCTCCCAGTCTTGCCCGGAACATCTGTGTAATGCCATTAGTAACACATAACGGGAATAATTTGAAAAGATACTAATTAAATGAAGGGGCAGAAGTAGTATAGATATCCAAGTCCACATATCTACCCACACTTTCTAGTTAGACATGTAATGGGTATGAGTTTCTCCCACAAAGCTTGAGTCTCCATCAAATTAAAATTTCCCATGTAGCCCTTTGTTGCTCATTGGTAAGAAAATTGTGCTGTTATTACTCCAATACTTGAGGATAAAACATATTGCAAATGACCATCAATGCTTTATTATAAGTGACAATAATGATGTTTCCTTGGCAAAGACCTGCATCTAAATGTGCAAGAGTTTGGGGCTCCTAAGGATATATTTAAATCTGAGCAGTCTTGAACAACTGGAACAGTTATCAAACTGACAACATGACCATTTGTCTTAGAGATTAAAATGGCATATTGATGATGATTACTTTAATCTCATTTTAAGTACCTCATAAAATGCTTGAGAGGTTTGAAGCAATCTTGAGTTCAGAAGTTTTCTTCTCATTACAAACCCTGTATACAATTTGCCAAAGATGATCTGCTGTCATTTCGCTCTGCCTGGAGAAGGACAATGTAGAGTAGAAGAAAGGACAAAAGAGAAGCAGTCACAGATTGACCTGGATGCAGAAACACAGCACCAAGGTTCACCTGTCACAGTCTGAATCTGAGTAAGGATAAAGTCCTCCACTCTTCCCAGGGCTGGACACCTCTTCTAAGATCTGTGGTCTCTGTTTTAAGGCTTCCCTGAACTTATTCACCCAGTTCAGGGCAAGATTGTTGGGTACAATTTACTGATTAGTCCTTAGACTAATTGACTTAGCAACTGCAAACTGGTGCTCTACATTTGTCACTGTTTTACCCACATCCTTTAGCTTCTGCAAGATTCCCATGATGAGAGTGGGTTCATGTAAGTGGGTCAGCTTTCCTTGATGGACGCAGATTCTGGGAATGGGCACGGTCTGAAGAATGTAACTGAGCAGATGCTAAACAGTGCAGCTGAAAATTCACCCTGGTCTTTGCATGATGTTATTGGATCTGTAAAGTTTGCATCAGGGATCTGTTAAGAAGTGGTTAAATGCAGAGAAATAGGGTAAAATTGTGAATTCTTATCTCTTCTTCATCCCTCACCCACCCCAGCCTGCCATGGGGTGATTTGAAAGCTCCTTTTGGGATTTAGCACAGAGTAGTATGTGATAAAATCTCTGATGTCATTCCCTAGATAGAGAAATAACTCTGACCTAGGATGGTGTGGCTGTTAAGTTCCTTTAAATCAATGAGCTGGAGTTCCTTCTGCCAGCTCACATTTCCAGTGCTGTTTACAAAACATTTTGGCTGGTGCTGTCAGTCTCCAAAACACTTTTGCTGCATCCCTTCTTTCTCCCTATCTATGAGTTCTTTCATGGATTTGTTGTTCTGTTTTGTTTTGAGGTGGCTGTTCCTATCTCATAGTTACATTTTAATCTTCTAGTTCCAAGATTATGACTTATTTCTGGTTTGGAAATAGTTGGAGAACTGCATGTACTGCAAAATTATAAATAAACAGTAACAGGACTGCTGCACTGATAAAAATAATCATTCTGGAGATGTGTTAGACCTTAGCTTTTATTACTCCCAACTTAATCACTTTCTTTTTAGTTCAGCTGTTAAACTTGATCCTTTTAAAATTAAAGCTTACCATCAAATACATGAGTAGGGCTTTTCTGCTTGTTTTCAGTGGTCACGTCGTGCATGATTTACTTGTGTTTTTTCTGAAACAGACGTTTTGAGGCAGACAGCAGATTTACAGACAGCAGGTCAGATGAACAGAGTCCAGATCCAGATAGCGGAGTTTCCAAATCCACTTGATTTATGATGGAACTCAAGCCCGTGTGTTCTGTTTTTTTCACCCCCTCAGATTTTCAGGTTGCCTAGGGGTAGGATGAACTACAGTTCTATTGCAGCACAGGGGCAGGGTCCAGCAAACTGCAATATCACAGGTGTGATGATCTTGACTTTATTAACATTGGTAATAATTGGCTGTCCTAAAAGTCTTGTCCACATTTGATTAATAAAGAAGAGAACAAATCAGAACTGCTATAGCCATTGGAAAAGGTGTTTCTTTTTTTGAAACCTTTCCTGTTTCAACTTGTACCTGTTGTCTCTCCTCCTCCCACAATACACCACTGTGAAGAGCCCAGCTCCATCTTCTCCATAACCTCACTGCAGTTACCAGGGGATCTCCAGGCTAAGCCAGCCGTGGTGCCACAGCCTTCCCTCACAGAGCAACTCCTCAAGCCCTGACTGAACTGGTGGCCAGGTGACTGGTGGCCCTGACTGAACTTGCTCCAAGTTTACTGATGTCTCTCTTGTACTTGGGTGCCCAAAGCTGGGCACAATAGTCCAAATGCAGTTTAACACGTCTTCCCAAGTAAGGGGCAAAATCACTTCCTTTGATCTGCTGGTTGTGATCCTGTTACTGAAGCCCAAGAAGTTGTAATGATAACCTGCCATGCTGCAGGGTCACACTGTTGACTCCAGTTCAGCCCACTGTCCTTCACAAAAAACCAGGGCCCTTCTGGCAGAGCAGCTCCCTGAGCACTGAGTACCCAGGCTGTCTCATCACCAGGGACTCTTCTTTCCCACATGCAGGACTTCTCATTTGTCCACATAAATTTCATGAGGCTTCTGTTAGTACATTCTTCCCTCCTGCCCAGATCTCCCTGGGTATCAGCCCTTCCTCTTGACTGTATCAACCTACCACCCAGTATGGTGTCATCTGCAAACTTGACAAGAGCACACTCTGTCACCTCCTTTGGGATATTGATAAAGTTATTAAATAGAGTCACAGAATCATAATTTAGGTTGGAAGAGACCTTTCAGATCATGGAGTCCAACTGTTCCCCCAGCACTGCCAGGGCACTACTAACCCATGTCCCTCAGCACCACATCTCCTTGTGGGGCTTGGAAACCCCTCCAGGGATTGTGGGGACTCCACCACTGCCCTGGGCAGCCTGGGACATCCTTGGACAATCTTTTTGGGGAAGAAATTTTTCTCAATAACCAACCTAAACTTCCCCTGGCACAACTTAAGGCTGGTTCCTCTCACTTGTTCCTTGGGAGAATAGACAAGTCTGTTGTGGTACTCCTCTTGTTACCTGCTGCCTGATAAAGCATGACCCATTAAACACAGGGAATGAGGGACGGTTGGGCTGCTTCCTTATTTGGTTGCAACACCATTACTAGTGTGGAGTTATTGCTGCAACCAGCTCCTACTGCAATTTCAGTCAATTACTACATTTACCTTAGAATACTGCTTTGATCAAGCAGCTCTCGTATTACGATCAAAGACAAAGTAGAAAACTTAAAAGACATTAATAAAACCCTTCAATATATCACTTTGGAGTTAAGAAAAGTTCCAGAAGTGTTCTATGTTGAAATTTTGACCTTTTTTGTCTCTTTCTTGTTTTCAGATTTTTCCCAGGTGATCTTTTAGAGGTCATCTCCACAACAGATAGTAATCTTTGCAGCTAGCTGGGTTGTTTTCACCTCTCTCTAGACCATTACATGTTATCCAGGCTTGATGTCAAATCTTTGGACTTTTTGCACTGTTAATGAAAACAACAATTATTTTATTTAATAGCTGGAACTCTAAATTAATGTAATGTATTTAAATTGTGAATAAACTGACTTTGGTTTTGACATTGCTGCATTGTAACAAATTGAGTTTGCTGTACATTTTCTCTGACAGATGGTTTGAAAAAACTTATTTGGCATTTTGAGGTCTTTACTCCTTTATCTATATAGCTTTTTCACTCAGAATAAAGAAAAAACCTCAAGGTCATAAATCTCTCTCTAAAATCAATAAAAGCAAAAGTAATGAATGATTCTGGACCTTCATTCATGCGAACATGGTTCTGTTTTCTAAAGAAAAAAAAAAAAAGTTTAGATTTTCATTAGAATCCTGGCATGAAAGCTGCAAGGTCATGGGCAGTATAAGACCAGCACAGAAAAACTGAGATGCAAACTGCAAGTTTTTTCCTGAGCCTTTTGAATTGTTATTCATTCAGGAACTACTTTCAGGAGTATTAATTCCAGCTGGGGAGACCTCCCCACTGCAAACAGTCCCCACAGCTTCAGTAAAAATCCTACTTACACAGCTAAATTTTTAACTCTCCATTATGAATCTTCAAAAATAGCATTTTTCTTTTATAGTAGTAAACTCTCATGAGCACAGTGTCATGAAAGACAAAAGTCATATCTCATAGAAACGGGTGACCAAGTTGCTATAGCCTAAGCTACGTCGTGAATCAATGACAGAGCTCACATGGATTCCCCTCCAAGCTGGACTCTGGGGCACCCTGTAGTTAACAGCCACTCCTGCCATTCAGCATTAAGCCCTAGTTCTTTGGTGATTGGATATGAAGCAGTGACACCCATCCTCTAGACTTTCCCCAGCCACCTCAACATATAACAGGCTTTTCTGCTAGGTATTGTACTGAGATCCCTATCCACAAGAGCTATGCATATGCAGCTGAACTGTGTCCTCTACCTGAGGACAAAATATTTAAAAGTACAGAAACTGAAGCACGGGCATTGAACATAGATGACAAATTCTCACTCCCATCCTGCTGTGAAGTCATCCTGCAAATAATTCTACAAAAAGAACCAGGGAGTGTAAAATTCCTGTACCAGTGCTAAGTAGAGATAAAGTTATTCAGCTTACACAGACATATTATCAAAAGACTAACTGTGGCTAAGATTCACTCCTAGATAGCCTGATGTGTAGATCTTAAAGGGATTGATTGATTAGCATGGAGCTTCAGTGCCCTAACGTGGAAATCCTCTTACTCTTGGTCATGAGAATGGAACTGAGAACGTGAAGTCACTTGCATAATCAATATGCTAAACCCACTTCCCTGAGAAGACATCAAGCCCCACCACGTGTTATGCTTCACCTGCCCACTCTTACATTTATCTCTATCCATGACATCAGCCGGGGATATTTACCACTTCTCAGAGTTAGAAAAGGCTTTTGTGAATTAAATCATACATTAGTAGCAGCTAAAAATGCCCACAAGAAGGAAAAGCATCTGCCTTATCCCCACATCATCTTTCCTGTTCAGCTGTGTGCAGCTTTCTGAACTATGCATAAGCTGAAAGGCAATAGAGGTGATTCCACAGAAATACAAACATTTTTGAATGGAGAAAGCAAAAACATATAAGAATAAGGTCCTTGACCTAAAGATCTCACAAACTGAAGAAAGGAGACATAAAAGGTAAGAACTCTCAAGAGCAGACAGGGCTGGACAAGAAAGCTAAATGCAAGGTTAGGCTGACTGAGAATTTGATCAGCGGACAGCAAGGTGGAGTTAACAATAATAATTTTTGATTTTCATTTACAAAAAAATGTGCTGGGTGAAGTAGCAATGGCCAGCCTGAACGTGTGCAAGCGTACCATTTAGGAAAGCATCTTTGTGATCCAGTTCATCATTAGTTCATCAGTCTTATGTACTAGATTGCTTCTTCATAAGACCCATCTCAATGAACTAATCCAATTACACCTTTAAAATTAATAGGATTTTTTATTCCCCCTAATCAGACTAGAGAGGCAGTGGAGAGTGCTGACATGAAGGTGATGAGAGAGAGAGAGAAAAAGACAGCTCAACTGACCTTCCTGTACTCTAAATCCAGAGAGAATCCAGATGTCTGGGGTCACAGGAGCACTCAGTGTTGCACCAAGAAAGCAAAAAGGAAACTGAACTCGGTGTAGGATAAAACCAGTTTCCTCCCAACAAACCTGCAGCTGAGGAATGACTCTGGAAACCCAGCTGTAATTAATGCCAGGCCCAGGCAAGCCATTAATTACAGCTGGGTTTCCAGAATCCCTGGAAGGGTGAGAGAATATTAGTCAGTAGGACCTGGGGGGGGGGGAAGTGGTTTTTAAGGTACTGCCTGTGGGTCCTTCACCAGTAGCAGGGGGTGATACCATGAAGTGTCCTGAGATGATGCTGAGGGCAGCAGTGTCCTGAAGAGGGCTTTTCCCTTTGCCTTTTGTCTTTCAGGTGAGGGGTGGTTTTTGACATGCTAGGTGATATCCATAGCCTCTGAATCACTCGGGGTCTTCTGAGGGAGAGAAGGAGAAAGAATAGGATAGGCAAATCATAACAAAATGTGTCATTTTCTATATTATTTGCATCATGTTGGTACTCGCTGCTGCTATTGTGTATCTTTGCTAAAAGACATGGATCTGTTCTTGAAAGGAGTGCCAATAGATTGATCAGTTGTATGATAAATGATGGGCTGATCTATGCCTGTCCTGTCTCCAGCCATAAGTTAGGAAAGCACTGTTGCTAGGAAGCCAAGGGCAGTGAGGATTTCAGCTGCAGCAGGAAAACCAGTATAAATCATGCTGCTCTCTCTAAATCTCTCTTAACTCCTCAGAGAAAGCACATTTGTTTTCCCAGTCTGTGTATTTGACTTCTTCCTCTGACAGACATACAGAAAACTGCCAAGGTGAATGCATGAGCTTACAATATAATCACTCACTATGAATCTGTTAAAATTATTTAAACTCTGTCTGAAAACAGCACTTTCCACCTTGCTCCAAAGGTGTGATGTGCCTTCTCAGCCCCACTCCTGGCAATTAGTGTAATTACAGAGTTAAGATGATACCAGAAAGAAGAGAATAACCTGGGGTCTTAAACCTACCCTTAGGATCTAAATAAAAAGCTTCATTTTTCTAAAGGACTGAGGAATAATCAGCAGCAGTATGTGTCACAGAAAAAGCTCAGAAAATCAAACCAGTAATTTCAGCACCTAAATATGAACTTGAAAGTTAATGCAATGTTTCAAAGTCAATTAGAAGAACATTTTAAGTACTTTTTTGCTTTAAAAATCTAACCCTAAGCTCCTGTTTTTCTACAGGTCATGTCTGGAACAGTTTAGCTTTTCAGCGCTTCTGAGCACCCGTTGGTCCAGCTGGACATGCTGTAATTCATGTGCCAGCAGCTTTCCTCAGCAGAAGGCCTAAAGTGTCTCAGATCAGTGTTCCAAAAGGGCACTCTGATCCTGAGTTTTAAGAGCTGTTTATGTTAACTGGGAAATTATATTTTTCTTTTGGCCATGATACCTCTTGTGCAGCAGTGCCCTGGAAGTTAGTGGAACCTGGCAATGTCTGAAGAGGACATGAAGACTGGCAGAGGAGTCCAGAGGAGGCTGCAGAGCCACAGTACAAGTCCTGCAGGTCAAAGCTGTCATTTCCTGCAGGTAGCAGAAATTCAGGCAATTTCCAAAACCTATTTTCCATTGCAAAAGAATTTTGACCAACAAAGACCGACCAGTCATTAAGTTAAATACATCTTTACAAACAGACCTTCCCAAACTTTTAAATCATGACCACTGTGATTGCTCAGGAATATCTGTAGATCATCATTCCCCTCTACCATCAGACTCTGAGCTGGAAACCCTCTGTGATCAATAGGATTCTGCAGATCATCTCAGGAAGCACTAGTCTACATCTTCATAAAGGTTTCTTAGTTTGCTCAAAGGTTTTAAACATCACCATTGAAAGAAACAGAAGAAGTGGTAAAGCAAATTAGTTTTCACTTTTGTTGTTGTTATTGTTTATGTTCTGAGACACTGGGAGGAGCAATGGCAAGAGAAGGGAAGGAGGGTTTGGATTAAAGCATGTTCAAGGATATATTAATGTAGGTAAAATTTTTAAAATAAGCAAAGAAATAAAATTTCCTTTAGAAGAAGGGTAAAAGGGACATTTTCTTTAAATATAATATTCCCAAAGATTCAACTCATCCCCCAAAACTAAAAGAGAGTGTTTAGATGTCTCTTGACAGTTTCTCTGTCAAAGTTTGAATGCTATTGTTACATCATATTTTAGAGCAAAATTATGAGAAACCAAAGCTAAGTCAAAACAAATCATGCATGACCTCCACAAAAGCTAAATTGGAGTCAGTACAGTCTTTTTTAAATGATAATTTGTTGGCTCCTCTGATCTAGGTGGGCAGTAGGCCAAGCTAAATCCCTCAACCTTAACTGAAGCCCAATTATCTGAGATAAATTGTCAAATCACTCTGGAGAGGTGATCAGCATTATTTAATCTTCAAAGCTGAGGCTGGTGGCCCAAACAGGTACTCCACCGAGCATCACGGAGCATTTGCTATCAAATCCACCACTTCTCTAACCACAGTATTTTGTGTCATAGACTGATCCCTTAAAGCTGGGGGACTTCGGAAACCCAATCCCAGAGTTCCCACTGTTCCACACTGAGGCAAAACAGCCCATGATGACTCTGTACACAACATGACCTTTTTCTCTCTGAAAAGTAGTTATTCCTTCCAGTCATGTTTTTAGTCTTTCCTAAATACATTTAACAAAAGCCACAGTCCTTCAGCCTTCCTATTCTACCCACTTGCTTCTTGCAGAGTTGGGTAAAATGAGGTTTATTTACTTTTCCATGCAGAGTTTTTGATATTGGCAGGCTGAGGTGTTAAATATGGGCTTCCATCATCTTCCCAACGGCACCTCTGCCCCCGGGGTCTCTTAAGGACCTCCCTTGAGCTTTGCCACTCAAAGCCAGATGCTCCTCTACATGTGATGGCAGCTTGGGCACAGGCCATCACCCAGCTCCTGCAGTAGGCTGGGTATTGCCAAGGTTTACCAGGACAGGAATGCACAACATTAGCCATGGGGACAGCAGGATTTCAGTCCTCCTAGTATCCCCACCTCTGGTCTCCCAGCGTTTGAATATGAAATCCTCCTGGCCAGGGTAAATAGGAGGACAGCTTTCTCTGTGCTGTTTCTAGCAATCAAAGACTTAAATGACAGTTGATCTCCTAAAATTATTAAGAGCCTTTAAAGACTGTTTATCTTCTGCATTATATATCTGGGTGTATTTACCTCCCTTTTAATTTTAATTCTAGTCTTGTATTTCCATTATAAACTGATGAGGTTGTGAGCATCAGATAATGTAATCGGGGCTTTTTAGATAAAAAGACATTACCATGATCCAAAACTATCACACTATCTTCATATTCTGTTTATCTATTTTTCAGGGTGAGAAGCCTGTTTATAAGGAATGCGTACGGTATGGGAGGTATTACAGCTCTCTCTGGTGCATTTCAAATGCAGCCTTCTCAGTGGCAAAGTCACAGTTCTGCAAGGGGCACATGTGCAAAGCAGTACAGAGCTCCCTTGACTTAACCCTTGAAAATGAGATTTCACTGACAGTTCCTCGCCTTCAAATTGGCAGCAGTATATTTCCTCCCGTTATGTAAATATTCACAGGATTTTGATGCTTAGAATACTCTTCTGTAATGTATATCAGAAAAACCTGTGGGTATTTTGCTCTTTGCAAAAATTGACAAAGCCATGTATGCTGAATGGGATTTCAATAGCTCTGCTAACGATGTGAAATGAACTTTCATGTGCACATGCTGCTTTGCAAGGTCTGTCATGGATTTTTACACAGAGGGCTTGTTTATGACTATTCAGGAATGCTTAGGCTATAGATGCTCTTGGACTCTTGCACAAAGCAGGGGGGATGCCAAGGGTGTTTTCTCTATGAAGATCTGCTCTTAAACTTGCATTGCTGACTGTATGTAAGATTCAGGGAGCATGAAAAACCCTTCAAGCCATACATTGTGAAATAGTTCTGTTCATTCAGTCAGAATATTTGCTTTACATGGGGAAGGTGATACACACTAGCTGAAGTATTGGCATTAATATTGATCTGGATACAGCCTGGTAGACTAGAAGAAATTCTGAGAAAGACAAAACAAAACCTGCAGATCACCTGAGGTTAATAATAATAAGTGAGATGTTTTCTTTTTTGCTTCTGTACCAGCAATGGTATCTTTTTCATCTACTTTTGCTAACTAGCAAAATAAACATCTCATTTCAACTAACCACACATGTCTTCCATTTGCCCTCACTAGAGGAAAGAAGACACAACTTGTCTTAGACATTATCTACTTTAGGATGAAGTGATCCTCTTCTCTCTGCAATGACCACAGATGGAGGTTAGGTGACTGGTTTAATCTGGACACATGACTTTTAGCTGAATGTTGGTGAGATGAATCTCACTGTTGGTATTCCAACACCAGAGCCCAGTGTCAGAAGCTCAGTACCGTCACTGAAAGCAGAGTGAGTTGCAGATGACTTGGCATTTCGGAATGTGAGGCTGTGCTATTTAGGTTCATGGTTTTCTGAGGAGTAAGCACTTAGGCACCTGTTGTGAGAGTCTAGTTATGTATGTATGTATATGTATGTATATATGATGTAACTATGATGGCCAAGCACAACAAAAAATATGTGCAAAATAAAAAAAATTACTTCTACAAGATTTTCACCAATAAAAACTGGACATTTTGTTTCCAGAAGAAAACTAAAACTTAAACTACAAATGGGGAAAATAATAATGTTTTATATAAAGAGAAGGATTTAAAAGACCATAAGGTCATAAAGTCAAGGTGAAGAAAGAAGATGCTCAAGGCCAACCAAGGGTAGCAAAAAAGAAGGCTGAGGGTTGAAAGGGCAATAAAGAGTTCTACAAGTCAATAGAATATATCTACTCACATGGATAGATTTTAGATTTAGACTTGTAGGGAGAAAAGAGAAGATAACCCATGAGGTATATAATTTGAGAGATCTGGGGAGGGGCAAATCATAAAGAAGTCCAGATGAGAAAGACACTTAACATGGAGCAAATATAGTGTAATACAGCCCAGTATTATAAGGGTGATTATACTTCTTGGATAAGTCTAAAACTCAGGGTTTCTCACCTTAATTACTATTCTATTAATAAAGAAAGACACATCTTAAGCTGGTATATGATGTGGTAAGGGAAGGGGCAGCTTCATTTAGCACAACTTGTTGTCTGCAGAGAACAAAAGCCTTTTGCCTTTATGATTAAATATTCTTCTGACAAAAGCAGCCAATTAATTGCACATAAGTTGTATACTACCCACAAAACCCAAATGGCAAATGGTGTCTGGGCAGATACTTGATGTAAGAGGAAGGAAGGAACTTTTATATTTGTGAAGACAAATTACTTCAGTTCCAACTTTAATTTGAAGCAATTCTTCCAGAGATTGAAGGCAGTCATGACTCAGGGAATGGAAAGTCCTGAACCATGACAAAGAGTCTTACTTCTCAAATGAGAGATGTGATACAAGCCTCTTGAACTGAAATAAAAGAATTATCAGTGAAATGTGCTTTTGTTTTGAAGTCAATATCATTAAAAAACCATGGAAATAGTATATATTGTATTTATCTTTTGTCCAGACTTTAGGTTAACAAGATGTACTAACTCCCTGTCAGAAATATCAATGTCCACCCTGACTTTCTTCTGGATCTCACATGGCTGAGTACTTGACTACTGAGATCAGCAAAAGGGTTGTTTTAATTAACTATTATCTGCACAAGTTTGGGATATAATTCTTATTAAATGTATGCACATTATTTTTTATCTATCGAGGAAAAAAAAATAATCTAAAAACTGACAGTAATGAGAAGGAAGAGAATGGCATTTTCCTGTGCCAGGCTTGAATCGTATGGAAGGCCATGCTATTCAGAGTGCCAGCAGCATATGCCAGCTTCAATTAGAACATAAAAGGAAAATCTGTTGCTAAAATATGAGAGCACACTTTGAGGATCTTATGTGTGCTTATTCAGAACTTAGAGGGTTGAAGAAATTAAGAAATGCTAAGTTTTGATGCTTCATTGAAGCTGTTTTTAGGTATGGGTCTTATTGTAGGATTCTCCAAAAGAAATACCATGTCCTGTGCTCTACAGAAGTTCAGAATAGACTATCATAATGATCACTTCTGCCCTGAGAACCCTTCTGTCTGAGAAAGTATTCATTAAAGTTATTGCACCTTCTCCTTCCAAGTCACCTTTCCCAGCCAACTGCCTACAGCAAGAATGAAATAGCTGCATTTCAAATGACCATATCAGTGGACTCCAGTGCTCCCTGACATGCTGGAAGGACAGTGATGTGCAAAGAGCTTTGCTCCAGAGAACCTGAGGTCAGTCCCTGTGGTATGGACTGAATTGCATCAGGAAAGAAATGTTTCCCCTGTACTTTCCGGTGCTGCTAGACAGTCCTCACATTGCTGGTGGAATAGCCACACAGCACTGTACAGTCCACAGGGTACACTGATGTATGACAATCTCATGGGAAACCCTTGAGCTGTCTTTCCAGGCAGGGACTGCTCAGAAGTCCTTATTCCAGGCATCCAGCACTTCCTTTGGTGGTTTATTCCCTTTACTGGAATTGGTCAGGAAACACAACCTGTGTCTTTGAAGACTTAATGTCTCAGAAACCCAATGCACCAAGCCGAGTGGGTTTGGAATAGGCTCAGCCTTCACCTCTAGGATCAGTACCTGTTATCTGGGATACTTTCTAGGAAAAAGTTTGGCTCATCTCCACAGCCTCCACAAAGTTTGTTTACAGGAACTGACAGCTGTCATGGACTGCACCTTCATTCGAGCAGCCCAGTCCAGGATAGAATTTATAATACAGTTTCATCTTCATCGTAGACCTTTGGCTGTTATCTCAAGGTGAATACATGCTGGCTAGTTACTCATTCCTCTGTGGTGCACTTAAGTTGTGCGCTGACAAAATGCCATTTATTTTTAAAAGACTCCAGAGTAATCAAAGTTTTCTTAGTTACTCCTTCCCTGTGCATTATTTGGGAAGTTTCAGGAAGTTGTCATCACGCACTTTTAATAGTCTAAAAATATACACCATAGAAGTCAAATTTTAAGTAATTTGTCAGAATTTTTCTCCTGAAGAAGTTTTTAAATGTGTCGGGTGAAAGGATTTATTTCTAAGACTTTGGTCTGACATAACATTGCACGTACCCTTCTGGCCTTATACTCACCTGCTGACTTCCCAGGCACTCCTCAGAGATCAACTGGACAGTAAATATGAGGAAAATACTGGTGGGAATAAAACCAGAACGTAGATATTCCTGCGTGAACATACACCTGAATACCTCTAGTTAGCATCCAATAAAAGTGCTCATTAAGAGAAGACTTAGAGTTAAGATGAGATATGAGGCCATCTCACTTGCAGCCCTCTGGCAGACATGGCAGACAAGGCTTTTAAGATGATTTCACTTCTATAGAGGCACAAAACATCCCTTGAGCAGAACCTGCATAGTTCTGCTGGTCTGTTGTGGAAAGCGTACATGGTCTTTCAGCCTTTCTCTGTGCAGTGTCAGCAGTAGTGCTTCCCCCCTGTCAGTGGTACATTCCTTTTGTCGGATTTGATTTTAATTTCTGATTTGCAAGATGCATGTGTCATGCTGTGGATTCAAAGCTGCTAGTTTCTCATCAATGACATCAAATGCAAAAATTACAAATGAGGCTAATCAAAAATCATTCACAAGTCTTTGCCTTCCACAAAGAAAAAGAAGCTTTGAATATAATAGTCTGTAGAATCTGACTAATGCTGTTACTTTTCTCCTTTCCAGTACGAATAAAAAAAAAAAATAATTTGTGGGAGTGGATTACCACCAAAATCTTATTTAAAATATATCTCCTGTGTCATATTGATCTATTCAAATTGGTCAAGGTCAGAATGTTGTGCCCAGTTCATGATTTAGGATTCAGGGCTTGCAGCGAGATTCTCATTACTGCATCCTGGGGGTGTCAAGATGCATGCCCCGAACTTTTACAAACACCTCTAGCAGAAAAGAAACAACCTGAAACTTCAGCCAGAGGATCAGAAAGTTCCAAAGTTAAACTATCTGTGATTTCCATCCATCAAACTCAAATTCAGATTAAAACCAGTCAGGGAAATAAAAGGCCTGTGCTGAGGAACACACAGTCAAATATCAGCAGATTCAATGCAAATCACGGGGGAGCGCCTGCAAGTCTAAGAGCAGATGATATAGCCAAAGAGATCAGATTTGTGATTTTGAGTTAAATAAGATATTCTGCAGTCAGTCAGGAAGTTAGTAATTGCTTGTTGCATACATGGTGAGGTGGTGTCTCTTGTAGCACACTCAGGTGGTTGGGGATGGTAAAAAAAGGCAGAAGCCAGAGAAGCAAAGGGAAATGATCTTAAATATAGTCAAGCCTCACTGACATCCTAATTAAACCTAATTAACATCCCAGTTAAACCTAATTAACATCCTGCATAAACCACTTGATCAGGAGCCAGGCTTGCAGAAGGAGGGAGAGGATGGTGAGAAGGCAGTGGGAGAAGGGTAGGTCCTCCAAATGACAGCAGCTCCATCCCAAGGGTGCCTCTTCAGCTGTGGGGCTGGTCCCTGGGAAGGCAGCAAAGAGGTTCCAATAGATGGAGAAGTTGTCCCAGTGTCACTGTATTGAACCGCAGAGTAAAATACTGCATTGTTCTGCTGGAAGATGTAAAGTTTTGAATACTTAAGAAAACTCATCCAAAAGTAGACAGATGGGGATTTTTTAGGGAAGTTTATACTCAACATTATGCTCAAGAGCAGCCCTTTTGGGACATAAATTGTGACAGCATAGCAGAATATATGGTAAAAGTTTTAGGGGTTTGTGTAGAAATCATCAACCTCTTATCTATATTTGAAGGTATTTTTCATCAGCAGTATTGCAAACATCCTAAAATTCGTAAGACTATAAGGGTCTGAAAAGGTATTGTAAGGAAAAGCATATCAGTATGTCCTTGTCCCTATTTTTTCTATTTGTCTACCTTCAGATCCTTCAAATAATTAGTTCTTTTCTAAAACAATTTGTTGGAGTACATCCAGCTTTATGAAACCAGAATTCATTGCGTACTTTATACCCTGCAAATACAGAAAAAGTAGAAACTGTGCAAGAAGGTATTAGGATGGCCTGCGTCAACATAGGATATTTTCCTCCTCGGTTTTTTTTATCCTCCATCATTCCTTCAGTCCATTTCACATGGCAAGGTGCCAGACTTTTATAATATTGCACAGGAACAACTATAGAATTCTACAAAAAATCAAAGAAATGTCGCAGGCAATGCTGCTGCTGCACCAGTGCTTCTCAGGGTTTTGGAGGATTATTTTTATTCAGAATCTGAGAGATTGCTCTGCAGCCAGGAGACATTATGTTAGGAAATGTTGGAGGTGGACATAAATAAGCCAACAGAGCATGCGTGTGTGTCATGCTCTGTCCTAATACTGCAAAATATTATGCCAGAATTAAACACAATTAGAACGGAAATTCTGTAAGGACAGCAGACAGCACAGTGAGGCAGTGCTGTGGAAGTTTGCAGATATCCTTGTATTTATTTTGTGTGTTAAAGCCGTTAGTCCTTCCCTTTCAGGAACATCTGAGTTCCCCAGGAAAAAAAGAGATGTCCGTGGACAAGAAAAAGTCAGGTTTTAGCTATTTCTATGGAAAACTAAAAAGTTTTAGCTATTCCTACGGAAAGAAAAGACCACTTAGAGAGGTGGCCATTGAATTTTCGAGTACTATGCATTAAAGGAAACACTCAGAAAATGTTTTTTCTGAGATTGAAATCCATTAATCCATCAATTTTTTCAACTGAGCTATTTTATTATAATAAAATGAACAAAACTGAGTTATTATCTTTGCATTTCTAAACAAGAATAATTTAGAACAAAAAAATCCTAGAAATTAAAAATAAAAAAATAAAAAAATTCAGGAGGATACACTGAAATATCACGATTTAAATATAGCTGTCATCTGTCAACTAGCACTTTGGTTTCACATACAAATGAAATTATATGAATCAGCCATGGCCTGTTTTTACAGAGAAAATTGACTTCTATACCATGGAGTTGCAGAATACTCCCAGAGGGATACCCCTGTGTAACCAAAATGAGTTCCATGTGTGGCACACCGGAATTGAACGAGAGGAAGATACTCTGTGAAGCCAGAGAGCCCAGTGTCAACTCTTCTTCCAGCAGAGAATGGAAACCACGTCATGGGGAGTAGGAAAGATCCTGCCATGGAACATAATTGTGCTGTAGTCTGTTTCCATTGACAACACTCTGCAGTGTAAAATTCATTATAAGCCCACCAAAAAATATAAGCTGAATCTCAGAAATACTTAAACACCAGATAAAAGAACCGTCTGCATTAATGCAATGGGTAAAATCAGATATGGCCAGAATGTTTAGAGAGGAAACACAGAGCAGCAGTGCCATTGATTTTTAGTGATCAAAGGAAAAATTGACGGATTAATGCATTTCAGTCTCAGAAAAAACATTTTCTGAGTCTTTCCTTTAATACATAGTACTCTAAAATCCAATGGCCACCTCTCTAAATGGTCTTTTCTTTCCATAGGAATAGTTAAAATGGGGTTTTGCATTGTAAAGAGCATCTGTCTGAACTTCTCCATCTCACTTGCCACCGCACTGTCCTATGCAGCAAGTACGGTAAAAAAACCTCTGCTGAGGTGATCCATTGAGTTCTGTCAGCATTCAGCCCAGCATGCAGAGAGTTAGGCTGACATATCTGTGAAGACTGTGAAGTATTTTATATGATCTGAGTGAAGAAGTCTTCTAGATATAGCCCAGTGTTTTCATCATCCTACATGGTCTGAATCAGGAAAATTATTCTTTCGCCCATATATCCTGTTTTTCTAGCCCTAGTTCCTTTTATAAGCCTGTAAATCATATAAATAAGAGCATGCAAAGGAAACAGCTATTTTTAAGTAATGCTAAATACATTCATTGACAACTCTCATTGGTGTCTCTTTTTCTGTACATCCTCGATGGATCACAAATAGCACACTGAGTGAGTGATGGGGAAGATGCCTGAAAAAGAAGAAGGAAAAAAAAAAAAAAAAAGAAAGAAAAATTGTGTCATTTTGGCTCTGCTGACTGTAAAAATAAATAAATTTTTAAAAAAATTCCTGTATTGCTGATGTATACATCTAACATCGTACATTTCCGAGAGCTTTAGGATAAATGTGAAGGTGATAGAGTAGGAAAGGACATCCAGACGTAAAGGTTAGGAAATCCAAGAAGATTCTGGAATTTGGAGGTAAACCTTTTCCTTCCTGTTCCGGCCAAACAATGCATCCTTCCCACTAGCATTCTGTCAGGTTAATGATATTCCTGTGGAAATACTGGTGTATTACCAGTAAATTCATAAAATATCCAGAATACAGCAGGGTACTTAACTGTGTTCTCCATGGAGTACTGTGTGGGCCAGCTGGTCCCCAACTAAGGATCAGGAAGAAAAAAACCCAACTGTATGTCACTAGAATCTCAAGTCAATACTGTATAAGGGTCAATGACCAGAGAAGACAGAAGCAGTAAAAAAAGAGAATGTAGAAAGACTGAGCTATCAGTATTAAAATAGTAAAACAGGTAATTTTCTTAGAGTAGAAGCTCCTGATTGAAAAGAAAGTCATCCCAGACCACTAGAATCTACAAAGAAAAAGATTTAATTGCTTTCGATGCAGCATTTCTGTGGTAAGGAGATATTTAGAAAACGTTAAGACTAAACAAAAGGCCTTGGGGACATCAGGACATGGAGAACTTTAGGAGAAACATGCAATGAAGACCAACGTAATTCTGAGCTGTTTGGGGAAAAAGTGCTGCCACGATCCCTGCTTGAGGCACTATGGGAGCTCACGGTGACTGCAGAGCACCACAAAAGCAGTGGCAGGCAAACCCAGGATGGACAGGAGACATCACAGCAGTGTGAGTAAGAATGAGAGAAAACATCAAGTCTGTGTGTCATACTGAACCGAGTAGTGCACGTGAGTGGAGGCTGGGAAGAGACATGTAAGAGAAAGCAGAACAAAATAGTCTCTTGTAGTAATTCCTCCAGCTACTTCCTAACATCCCCAGACAGGGTCCTCTTCCCTGTGTGGAGCCTTTGCAATTCTATTTTCTCCTGGTTTTGACTCTGAAGGTCAGTTTCTCTCACAGCACAGCTGTTCACTCAATGAGGCAAAAATATCCCCCTGTTCCACTCTCACTTTCATATCTTCCACCTTTTCTCCTCTCTTCACACTGCTGTCTTCAAAACAGGAGCAAAAATGAACGATTCTACCATGTTCTCACTTGGAACAAGCATCTATTTTGACTTTCCCTCTCCACATAATAATCCTTCAGAAGCTACTCAGAAGGCTGTGTGCTGGGTGTGCGTCTTCTACAGACACCTACAAGGGAGGAAAGTAAGAGACCTACATTGCCCTTAGTCATCAAGCAGTATAGGATTATGAAATAACCATTTGTGGTTTTGACCACTGAAAACAAGTGTGAAGACATCAGTGGAAGATGGAGTTCTCAGGAAATGTTGCACTCACAGAGGGAGACTGGTAGAAAAATGTCTTTTCATCTTTCCATTGGTGGTTTTCCTTCCTAACTGAAGTGGAGTGTAACTTCTGGAGACACTCCCCCTAAACCATGGGCTCATGAATGAGACATTGCATTCGGATTCAGAATGCAAATCTTCAGCGTCGATGAGAAAACAATCTCATTTTTTACCAACTGTCATTTAATGACTTAACAAATTGTATCGCAGAAGGAGCTGTGGGAATGATAGAGGACTTCAGTTTGCCAATAATTTATAGATTTTGAAATATGGCTTAGTTCCAGTTGGAAAGAAAAACAAACTTTTCAAATGTACATCTGGAAACAAAAAAAAAATAAGGTCCGGGAGAGATGGGACAGAAAGAGGTATGCTCCTCTAGCAATTCATAGAATTTTATAGCAGTGTTCATCTTCAAAATGTAAACTTGATGTAATGCAAAATAGGATTTTAAAATGAAAACAGTTTCACCAAGCAAAAATGGAGAAGCTTTCACCAAAAATGTCAAAATGAGTTATTTTGACATTGTTGAAACTTTGTCTCTGCTCTTTCGAAATTAAAGCCTGTCCAAAAATACCTTATTTCATTAAATAATTGGATTTCAACAGAATAACATAATACGATGGAATGCATATGGTTCTGCCTAAGTCTCTCTCAGCTTGTCTCGTAACTCCAGGCTAATGGGATTCTCAAAGCAAATACTAAGAAACGCCTGACAACAGCCCTATATAATTATCTGATGGCCACTTTGAAATTTACCTTCCCTACACATTAAAATCCTTCTTTTAATTTGGGGATTACAAGGTGGAGGGTTGGAGATTTGATATCCATACTGCTCAGTGATTCAAAATGAATATATTAAGGTCTATCCGATTGCATTGCAGCAAGCTCTAGTGGCAACAGCATGAAAAATCAATACAGCAAAGCCCGAAAGGCAAGACCTAAAGGGTGCTCTGCCTCGGAGCTGCATTCCGCGGGAGTTTAACCCTCCCTGGCGCTGCGGCGAGGACACATCTCCTTTGCCAGGACCAGCACTCACAACGCACAATTTCTGCCAGCTCATTTCACAGAATCACGGAATCACAGAATTACTGAGGCTGGGAAAGACCTCTGACATCATCAAGTCCAGCCTATGACCCAACACCACCACATCGGCCAGACCATGGCACTAAGTGCCAC
>WTSP01002084.1:241317-274806 GCA_025331215.1 Actenoides lindsayi
CTGGGCCCCCTGCTCTGGGTGACCCTGCTGGATGGAGCAGGGGGGTGGCACCAGATCATCTCCAGAGGGCCCTTCCAGCCCCCATGATGCTGGGGTTTTGTGATTCTGTTGCTTCCTCCTCCCAGGTGCCTCCCTCCCTTGCAGCCACCCTGCCCTCACTCCACCCTCACTGTCCGCTCTGAGCATCACAGCACTGTCATTTCACTCTGCCAGTACTGCAGCCAACCTCCAAAGTCCCACCTTGTGCTGTTGCATATTATTTCCATCAAGAAATGTTATTTATTTTTTTTTGAAATGTTATCAAACGTTTCCTTCCATTGAGGTATTTCATTATTGTGTCTGTAACCCTTTGGCCTCTACGCTCCAAGCCTGTCATCCTCCAAAATGGGGAGAGACCTTATATTCTTCATGTGACATTTGGCTTCCTTGATGGTGGAGGTTCTTCCTCAGTCTTCACAGCTGTGTCCAGCCTCCTGGGCTGTGCACTGATGCCCATCATGCACCATTTCTCCCAGTTAACCACTGCCTATAGACCAAACGTTGCCTTTAAAGGAGAGCCTGTTGTTGCTAATTGTATGTTAATTACACTCAGGTATCTGCTAAGAGATTGTTACCACTTGGGGACTTGCTTCTTGCTCTTCCTGGGATATGAGTTATTATGTTAAGTACAAGGTGGCTTTATTGAAATCCAAATGTCAAAGAGAGTACGTTACACATGCACCAGGTAACAGCAATATATATATTAAAAAAATGTTAATGAAATCAAGTTTTCTTCTGTCAATTTCCTTACAAGTCTTTTCACCCACTTGTAACCTTTCCAAAGTTAAAAACATTGATATTTGGGGGTTTTGCATCACGTCTATTTCAAATAAACAGATAAGGTTTTGCCACAAAAAATAAATGAAGTGAATTTTACAAGCCTTCTTTCAGTTCATTTGTAAAATCTTCATGGATCATACCATAAAGGTGATGCATAACAAGTCTTGTTCTGTAAAGGTTCACGTGGACTATTTGCAAGATTAGGAACTTTGTGAAAGTTCCTCACTCGTGTTGATGCTGGGGAAGAGTTACCTGACAGAACCAGGCATACTTAGTTTTCTGTCAATATGGATCCTAACAAGATTCCCAAACAAGCTAAAGGTTTGTTGCTGTTAAAGAAGTTTAGTTTTTTTGCTTGTGAAAATCCCACACTGTCAGGCAATCAAGCTAAGAGCCATTTCAAACTGTTCTTCTATTACCTTTGTGTTATACCCATATCTTCCCCGGACTTTGCATATGTAACACACAGATGCAATTCTAACCAGGCAAAATTCAGTATGTGAGAGTTCCAGTAACATATTTTCTATTAAAAAATCAGCAGGTAAAGTACAGAAATAGTCTTGCCAGCAGGCTTTCCTTTTTCTGGCTGAGTACCAGGTTAGAGTCATACTCCATCCTGTTTAGCCTCAAAAAAAAGGTACATCCAGTCAAGAACAGTACAGGGAAAGGCCACAGGAATGTTGCAGGAAAGGATTAAACAACAATTCTTCAGGCAGGATCTAATGTCTGTGACAAAAAAATGATAAAATCACGCCACCAGACACGACTGAAAGAAGGGCAGAACAGCTGCTCATTGTACATTCACATAGTACCTTAAAAACACAGATCTGGAGAAGGTTGAAGGAAATGCTCAGGAAGCAGCTTCAAAATAAAAGGAGGTGTTTATCACCATATTGTGCTGTCACGCTGTTGACCTCATTGCTACCAGGCATGGGAGAGGTCCACATTCCCCCAGAATCAAACAGCAACTAGACAAATTCATGGAAAAAAAATCTTTGAGATGGTATTAAACAGAAACATATAACTTCTGTTTCAGGACATCCTCCAAATGGACTTCTTGGCATTGAATAAACATCCTGGGGAGTGGATGACCAGGGGCTACATGCAGGTCTTTTGGGTGCAGCTGCAGAGCTGCCCTTGGGAGAAACACCACAGCTGTCCCAGGGGACAATGCAGAGCTTGGGAAACTGCACAGGGGCATAAACAGCTTTCACATATGGACTTGCTTGGTCATCTCCTTGTGACAGTCATGGCACCACCATCTCAGAGTAAGCACATACAGATGCAGCACATCAGTCACAGAACAAATTCCAGCCATGAAAAATGCATGAAATAAACCCTCCTGCCCAGGCAGCATCGGTACCTCAACAGGAGGGATATGGGGCTGATGCGTCACAGAAGCTGAAGAGCTTCATAGCCTGGAGAGGAGCAGTGGGCATTCTGTGACTGGTTATACAAAGCCTGTGGGAAAAGGCTCCAAATATGTATTTGTTTAGACCAGAAAAGACAAAAGTCTGGGGAACTCAAGGAGGATCTTTCAACATCTGAAGTTGCTGGAGAAGTTGGGTGAGCTCCCCACACCCAGTGGGATCAGAACCTGATGAAGGTGCAGTTTCTGTCCATCAGTGTAAGGGCTGGCTGCAGGAGAGTAATTTCTGCTTCTCATTTTCAGGAGGATTTCTGTAACTACGAGGGAAATAGAGAAATATTTGTTCCTCCTGCAGTGTCTTTCCGCTCTGCTTCCCGCAAGAAAGTTCTCTTGAGAGTCTGGCTATAAGGCAGCTGCGATCACTGTGCAAACCAGTCCAAATCACTGTGCAAACTGGTCTAGATCCCCATGTAAACTGGTCCACTCCAGAAAATGGTCTTGGTGAGCACAGCACAACAGCATTTGCACTGGGGCTGGGTCCCCAGCTGCAGCCATGGTCCTCCATGTAGGTTTGAGCCAGAAGCCTTCCAGTGAAGATGGTAAATGAGTTGACACTCTCGGTCTGTAAATCAAGATTGGATCCTGTTGTAAACTGCAGAAGGCAGACAGGTATTTCTGTCCCAGGCAGTGGCAGGGAAAGCCAAGCAGTCTGTCTTTGGTCACCAACTATATAACTGTAGCAGTGACTGTTTATTTGTAAAACCTCAGACAAGCCAGCCTATTGTAACCTGAGCACACATGACCGACTGTTCTCTTGGCAGTTATTTTGCTTGATTAACAGAATAGAATTCTCTTTAATTTTACTTGGTACTCCATAAACTAATAATGAGGCTCTTTTTGAATCACTAGGTATCGAGTGACACAGAAAATCATAATATTCACCACGGGACTCATAATTTTTTCATTTAGGTAAATGTTCCAGCTCTGATATGGCCAATATCTGATTTTCCAGGGGAAAGTCAGTATTTGGAAGGATGTGCAGAAAAAGCTACAGCCATGGACACAGGGCAGAGAACCTGTCTTCAGATACAGAAACTGCTTTTTGAAAGAGCATCTGTCACACAGTGCATCAGGATGACAAATACAAGGAAAAGAGGAGAACTGTTTGCATAAATAGGACAAATGACATAGCTTTATGACACTTATTAGCAACGATATGCTAGAAATATTAATGAAATGCATAGGAAGTGTTGTCTGTATAGGAAGTCGGGAAAAATGAAAGAGAACGATGTTGTCCATTGAAGAAGTTTAAGCTTGTTTGTAGAAAAGATTGTGAGAGATATATTTATTACAGTTGAAATTTGGGCAGTGAGATAAATACTTCTATGGGTTTCTGTTCTTGAAGGACCCAACAGGGGAGACAGGACTTTGTACACAGGCAAAAATGTGTTTTGAGAGAGTAACTTTGATAGCAGGGAGGCATTTGCATCAGCAGTGCCAAGGACTACCTCTGAACCTGTTTCCCAGGGAGACAGGATGTTTTCCAAGAAGAATATCATCACACCTTGAAATAGCTATAGGCTCCCCTTGCAGAGCGAGAGAGAACAGCCGAGCACAGCTTGACCTTTGTGGGGGCTGTTAGGTAGGGGGGTATGTTTGTTTACTTACCTGCCCTTTGTTGTGTAACTGGAAGCGTGGTTCCTCATTTGCAGATCATTGCGTAGCCCCCAAATTAAGGATGTGTAATGTCTGTTTGCCTTCAGACTTCGGCTCTAGACTCCAGTGAAGATGTCTCCTCCGGTAACAAAGTGTTTTGGCTTTTGCAGCTGTTCTTTACTGGGATGGAGATGACGTGGCTGGCAGCAGGCGGAGGAAGCCCCGAGTGCTGGTGTGTGTGACCACTGAGGGCAGAGCAGACTTGGCACCTCTCCTCCCCCGGGCCCACAGGCTGAGGGGCCTCACAAAGGCAGGTAGCACTCAGGGTATGCTGAACGGAGACAGACCGCCAAAATTAATCTCTGAAGCTCCAAGGAGTTATAACTGGATCCAGCTAAATTAATTGTCTGTCTTTTATGTATTTGTGTATCACATAAAGGGACAATGATGCGTGGGAACTTTAAGAAGAAAACTGGCAGCGAACTGCCTTCCTTCTAAACGGTGTGAGAAACAGGGCAGGGGAGAGGCTGTGAAGGACACTGGTGCCTTCAGCCTCCCCCAGCCTTACCGAGCGCGGAGACAGAGCACCAAGGAGGAAAAGAGAGAGATGGCAGGCAGGGTTATCCTAAAAAAACTGTGGACTTAAAAAGAAACAGGGGCTCTAGCACAGCAAAATAAAGGAGGCTACTCAGTCTCTCCGTTCCAGGACAAAATGTGCTCTGTTCCTCCCTGAAAGAAGTTTTTCTGACCTGGTTTAAAAATTCCCAGAGCAGGACGTTTGGCATCTTCCACAGGGAGCCTGTTTCAAGGTTTCACCTCCTTAACAGATAAAAAGCTTTTTCTAGTCTGTAACTCACTTCATGGTGGAAATTGAGAAACAGAAGCAGCATGAGAGGATGGATTCAGTGACACGGTCTGAGCTGTTGGATGGGCAGCATCTGAGATGTGAGACAGCCACAACGGGTGAATTACTCAGAGTGGGAGCAAAGTGAACTGATTTCATCTTGTCCTGTCCCTCTTGTATGTACACCCAAAGCCCACACGTCCTTCATGAACTGTCGCAGTCTCCTTAAGAATGTGAGAGTGACCACATGGGGTCAGAGCAGAGCTCCTTCCAGCCTTTACCGTCTCCCCATCACCTGCAGCACATGCCTTGTACACCACCTAGGCAAGCACAAACTGACATTTTCCCCCAGGGATTGTTTCCTTTTCAACTAATCTGTGGTTTAGTGAAAAAGGGTTTGAACATGTGCTTCTGTAGTCGCTGATGCATTTGTCTTCCATTAATTTGAGTCCCTGCTTTCAGACTGCCTGCACAACATCCTGGTGTAACTGTGAGGTTCATGTTTTCACTGCCCAGTGAGTTAATAAATATCTCCCTTCTTGTTCTGACCCTGCCACCTGCTTCTTCCTTCCCTCCTCCTCTTTCCTACAGATGAGCTGCAGCTCCAGGAGATTGGCAGAGGAGCAGAGCAGAGTCAGACCTGAAAGGAGGCAGGTCTGTCTGTTTTATTATGCTGAGCTATTCTACACAGAGACAATGTTTCTCTTCTTATGCCATTCACATAAAAATTTCCATTGGGCACTTCTCTACAAACGGGTATTTCTGACATGGCAAGCTATGTTTTGGGGATGCGTGTCTGGGATACTTGCAGTCATCTTGAAAGCAAAAAGAAAACATTGGTGGTATCTTCCTCCTTGATAGCGGTGTAAGCCATGACTTGGTGGTTTAGAAAGGCAAGAGTGTATCCCATGGCCTTGGAATTAGCCTTGTGAGCCTCTTTAGTCCTGGCATTGCTGCAGCCCATGCCCACGGTCTGTGGAAACTGGCAGGTGAAGCCGTGCTTGCAAACCAGAAAGGGTAGAGCTAAGACCACGTGGCACGCTGCTCCGATTAATGGATAGACAAAGCCCTGACTGATGCCTCACAACTTGGCCTAAAGAGGGTCTCAGGAAATCCAGGTTTCAGATGGCATCATGACTTATTTCCTAGACCAGCAAGAGGTGTCTAAATACAGAGTAAGAAGCTCTGTCCATGAGACTGCCAGGGCACAGTGGGAAGCTGCCTGTACACACAAGGTCACCGCTGGCTCCATCACCGCAGAGGTTCAGCCAGGCACCCAGATATCTGCTGTTGGCTCTGGCAGCAGTTGAATGGCAGGGGCCACACTTAAGAGGTTAACTTTGGGAGTTTTTTTAACAGAACTTGGGTGTGCATCTAAAACAGAGTGAATTTTGTTCTGGAGAGATTTTCATGTTCACTTTTATCTACAAACTCATTGGAAGCCTGAACTCACAAGTAATTTAAAATTAAAATTGCACCTTCTTTATCATAAATCTTTTTAGGCTCTTTAGGATTTAGGATTAAGCCTGCTACATGCAAGAAATGAAGTGAAACATAATAAAATTATGTTATTATCTCAAAGCCTTTAAAAATTAGTGTAACAGAGAGTTATAGATTGCTCATAATTCCTTTGAAATCTTCTATGAACCTTAAAAATTCACAGGACTAACTTTATGGTTTTGAATTCTTCTTGAAACACAAGACTACTACAGTACTTACTGTTATCTATCATTAAGCAATGCTCTCCTGTTAAGCAACACATTTCTGCTGTAATACACACACTGTTCATTCCAGGACTTCTACCCCAGGGCACAAGCAGGTACTTAGCCTTACCTTCTGGAGACATTGTGCTACTTTCAGGCTGTTCAGAATTCAAGTTACACCATAAAACATGTTTAAGTGTATCAGTTGTCTTGTGACATCAAAACCCAACAAAACAGGTTCTGGACTATAAAAGACTTTCTAAAAAAGCATCACACAAGTCTCATTAATTTTAAAGAGAATTAAGCACCTTTTTTTTTTATTTTTCCCTGGACTCCAGCTATGAGTCAGTGCTTTATGGAAGTCATTGCTGAATACTTTCTGCAAATTGAAGTTGTTCTGAGATTGTTCACTCAGCCCATTTGCTCCTCATAGCCTCTGAGTGTTCATTTAAATCACAATGAGCTAAGTGAAGAGTGCACTCCTAGTACAAATTATCAGAGAAATAATTACAGGCTTTTCAAGATCTGCAAATATTTTTGAGACTAGCAAGAAAGTGGCCAATTACTACTGCAGATAATGGGACTGTACATTTTACAGCAAAATAGCTTATGACATGAGCTGTTTGACTGTCTCTCTTTTTTAAATAAAAAAGCACAGATACAAAAGTCTCTATTTACCAAAGATGCACAAGTACTAATCTAAATTCACATTTACTTTCAAATTTAAATTCCCTTGTAGATTAGTGAAGTTCTACTCTCCTGTAAGGAAAATTCCACTGCTGTGAAAGTGATATTTAATATCTGTACTTACTCTTGGGTTACCAATAGAATACAAAGTCACTACTTCAAAATAATGGGTGAGAAGTCTTTTCTGAAGATGCCTTTCATTTTTTTCAATGAAAAATGTCTTTCTTCCCACTGCCAATAATATCAGGCAAGCTAGCAGAAAGTAATTTTGACCATCACAGACAGAAAACAGTTCTGGGGTGAATAAGAGGAGCAGAAAAGGCTGAAAACATGTCTGAAAGCTAAACACTGTTTGGAGAATTGTTATCCTGATAGAATGTATATTCTTGGCGTGCACATTTTCATCACAACTGAGGGGTGTTTGCAGTGTTTACAGTACCAATGGATTATTGTTTCTCCTGGTGCTCTGGTCACTTAACAGACCAAGCATTTTTGGTGATCATTAAGCCTAGTGCTCCTGAGGGAATGCCTTCCTAATAACTCAAAGTTATTAAAAAATGCAAATGGTGGGCCTCTTAATGCCGTGTTCTGAGAAACCTGAGAAACTGAGTTCTGAGAAGTTACCAAATCCAGCGGGATCCCTCATGCTAAGTGCAGAAGACAGGACAGAGGAGCACAGGGAAAGGTTCTAAAAGGAACTGTTGTGTAGCTGGGAAGGTAGCAGCACACAGTCAGTAACACTTCCTTGTTGTCAATATGGAGAATATTTCTTGTACCTAGGACAGATATTCCAGGTGGGAAGCAGGAAAGTGTTGCCCCACAGAAGCAGCACAGGGATGAGAGCTGGCCTCATGGAAAGCTGCATCAGAGTAACCTCTTCTTAGAATCGTAGAACCACTTCAGTTGGAAAAGACCTTTATGATCATTGAGTCCAACCATTGACCTATCTCTACCAAGCCCACTACTAAAGCATGTCCCCTGTTCTTGCTCAAGGTTGCTCTGGTACAAGAAGCAGCTGGAAGTGTTGCTTTAGGCGTTTATTACTGTTGCCATTGCTGACCAGGGGGAAAGGGTGGAGAATAATGAAAACTATTAAAACAACTGACTTTTTTCTCTTGAATAAAAAAAGGGAGCGGAAGGAAGGAATTTGAAACAGGGGAGCATCCGCAGCTCTCATTGCCCCTTTCTCTGCTTCAAATAAACCCTCACACCTTGGGATCTGGACATTTCTGGGGGCCCAGTTGGCCTTAGAGGAGCAGAAAAGTGGGCTCTGTCCCCGGGAAGTCATTGTGACAGAGAGGAGTGGCTCTGCGCAAGATAACACCACTGATTTCAATGCAGGTGGGAATTGTATATTCTTAATGCAGCATTTCTCAAGTCTTTAAAGCAGCGAGAGCAGATTTGATGTAAGGAACAGACCACCATGGGCAATGAGGGCAGCTGGCTGCACCCAGACATTCTGCGTTCCCCTGCCTGCCGAGATTCCCCTCTGAATGCTCGTAAATCAGGGGCTTTCCCTCCCTGCCAGGTCGAGAGCAGCAAGGGGAGGATTCGCTCTATAGCCCGGTGCCCTCAAGCGTGCCCGGGCGTGGTTTCCATGGTGGTCCCTAGAGAGAGGGCCGTTCCACCAGCAGCGCACCGTGACATCTGTTTTTACAAACTCAATAACGCTCCGCGCGCTGCGGAGCTGTGGCGGGTTTGATGGATGAACCCACTCCAGCGGCACGATAACGTTCTGCAAGCATGCACCAGGGATTCGGCAAGAGACCGGCCCACTCCGGGGAGGTCGGGCTGCGCTCAGGCTCTGAAAGGATGTAATATTAATGTCTATCTAATTGGCGAATTTGTCAGTGCAGTGTTGCCATTAAACAGCCAGCCATCTGGACCCCGAGGTTTATGTGATCACAGCTGATTGTCAAAACAATGGCATTTCGCTGACCTTAAGAAATTTAATTAAAATGTTGTATTGCTTTCCATGCAGTAAAGGTACACAGTTGCTCACTAAGAAGGAGGCTGCTGCAAGGGCCAGTCCTTCTGTTTTCCATGTCTACAATGTAAAATCACTTTTGCGTGGACACGTATTCCTGGTAAATCTGAACTAACATTTGCAACTGCACTGACACTGAGCAGGTCACGTTTCCTTGCTGTGTGTTCTCATGATTCAGCAACAACCGGAAGAGATTTTTCCAGAAAATAGTACTCTGCAATTCCATTCATCTCAGAACAGCCTATTTAGTACGTTCATTTAGTACCTAATAGCTTATTTAGTACATTCATTGTCCAATTTACAGCTCAGAAGCAGTTGTAGTAGCAGTCCCTGGTTTGGAAGCAACCGTTTCCAAGGGCAGAATTAATTCTGAATGCTAATACTGATTTGCTTTATCCTCAGTTAATTAGTGAGAACCCTGGCTGATCAGGGTGGCACAGACCCAGAGGAACACCTCCACCTACAAGATGAACTGGTAGCAGCGTGGGGTCTTATTGCTCTCTATGCCGTTATTTCTTCCTAAGTTTCTGGCCTTCAGTACAACATTGCACCTTTCACTAAGCAGAGGGAAGGGTTACACAGAGAGAGGGCTGCTGAAGACCATGCCCCGAGCTCCCAGCAGCCCTGCTCCTCTGCACAGTAAGGTATTCCCAGCAGGGTGGGAGGGAATGGGAAATGAAGTGACAGTGAACTCCTCCCCCAGGTGCAAAGGGAGGGCTCTACCACCAACACTGATGTGTACGACCAGAAACAGCAGCATCTTCATGCCAGCCCTGGGGATATATGTCTTGGGCTTCCCAACCCCATACCATGCTCTGTCCAGAACCTTTTACCCTTCTGTTATTTAAACCAGTATTCTAGAGGCCATGACAAAAGCCAGAGAAACAGAGCTCTCCTTTTTCAATCACAGGCCCCTGGGGACACAGAAACAGAAGAGATTTCTTGGGTGATTGAGGTTCCCCTCACATACTGCATAGCTCTTTTCCTAAATGTGTCAAACACCATCTTAAAACAAGTTACTCTTTCTCCCAGCCAGACTGGGAGGTTGTGCGAGACCTTCAGTGTTCTCATGGTTATGAACCTTCTTCTAATTTCCATCTTAAATTTATTCACGGCCAGATCATTCCCGTTTGTTTTCATGCCAACATTGCCTTTCAGTTTAAGCAGCTCTTCCCTGGTGTTTACCCTCCCCATGAATTTAGAGGAAGCAATCACACTTTCTCTCAGCTTTCATTTTGCTAGAATAAAACACAGGTTTTCACATCTCATCAAATACACTCACTGTTCCCCTGGACGCACTTCCTCCTCTGCTCCTCTTACACTGCAAGGTCTCCTTTCTAGAACGGGGTCAGCAGGGACGCAGGCGCTGTTCCACGCCACCTCTACGAGGTGCCCTGAAGAATGGTGACGATGATACCACATTTCTTCACTAAAAAATCTTCCACATAAGATGCTGTTTTCCCTTCACGTGGGCAGCTGGACCACAAACACATCCTCTGTGGTTCAGCTTGCTTCCCTTGAGGAGCTTTGCAGCTCATAGCTGCTCTTAGCAGGTCTCCAGTGCTTTGCCTTCCTCTTTTTACAGTTGGGTTGCCTTTATTCTACTCTTCAAAGCCACTCAGATCTTTTTATATGATATGCTAGCTTTCCTTCTTTTTGTCAGTGATTTTAGAGCTCAGGCCTCACAAATTATCTGAGCACATTCCCTTGTTTGTGCCAGGGGCAGTAGTGGGCATAATAGGAGCTCCTGTAGCTGTGCTGAACTCTATCTCCTGCTGTCCCCTCCTCTTCTTACACAACTTTTCACACACTAGTATATCACCTGTGTCCTGGGTTTGGTTCATTATCCCCAGCAGCTGCTAGCCCAGGCAGCTGGGAGGAGATGAAACTGGGAAGGGCCACAGTGGGATAAACAGCCAAGCCAGCCAATGGGATGCTGGATACCACACTGAGTCCTGCCCCTATATAAGGGGAGGGCTGGGCCAAGGCAGGGCTGCCTGGTTTTTAATTTGTGTCAGTGTGGCGCTTCAGTGTGGCCAGAGCAGGGAAAGCAGTGTCTCAGACACAGGTAGAGCCTTCCCAGCTTCTATCACTCACTTTGTCTCTCATTTCATCAGCACTATCGTTTGTGCTGCTGTTTTCTTCTCTCTTTATGTTATTTTATCAAACTGTCCTTATCTCAACCCCTGAGATCTCACCCCCTTTTTTTTTCCTCCTGATTTGCCTTCCTATCCCACAGGAGAAGGTGTGGAAGGGGGAAAAACAGTGGGTGAGCATCTGGGTGGTGTTAAGCTCATGGCAGAGGCTAGACCATGGCAACCTGTTTTACTGATGTTCACAAAAATAAGATGTACTATGCTTAGAAACTCAGGATTCTAGTAAATTAGGGATTTATTTTTAATTTACAATTACAGTTTATCTTTGTTAGCCTTTTTATTCTGTTTTACCTCAATTTCTTCATTAAATTCTTTATTTCAGAATGTGTTCAAGCGCTTTCTATGATGCTGAAGTCAGGGTAGCAGACTTGTAACATCTCAGATCTTTGTTTGGTATACTTTTTTGAGCTAAAGATGATACAGTTATTAACCTGTGATCATGTGATGCTGCTTCAAACTTGATATATTTTTTTTAAATATTACATTATCTGGAATCTTTTGCAGGTACATAAAGACCTCTTCCTTTGAATTGTACCATAGCAAGTCATTAAACATCTGTATCTTGTTGTTGCTTTTAGATCCTGTGCTGGTGGCAAGGGCCTGGCATTGCTCCTGCCCAGTTGGTCAGTCCTGCACATTTGTAATGTGTCATCGGTAGAGTGTGGCAAAGCGAATTGAAACCAGACCCTGATCAAAATGCCTGATCACGTACTGGGGATATTGTTAGTTACTTAGAACAAAGTTGTTTTTTATTACTGTGAACTGAACCCTTCAGCAAAGCTGACTCTCCTGAAGGTTAGTTGTAGCACTTTTTATCCCAGCCCACCAAAAATGAACTGCAGACACATTTCTCATCTGTGAATTAATTATCCTGTGGCAATCAGCCAGTGAGTGCTAGAACATGCTACTTAACAACCTTTGGGGAATTGGATCCTGTTTCAAATTCACATCAGCTCTTTATTAACATAGAGTTTTGGGGTGGGGAGGAGACTTGTGATAAAGGCCAAAGCTGCTCATTAAAAACCTAAATGAAAAGTTGTAACAGTTGATTCTTCTAGGATTGCAGCTTATAAAATTGGGGAAAAAAAAAAAAAAATCTGTACATATCTGCCCGGCAGTAAAGCAGGTGGGTGGCTGCACTGAGTTCTCACTTTACATTACTCTCAAGCAAGTATTTACCAAAATACTTTGGAACGGGCCTTCCAGCTACTTTGTACTTCAGGCTGCTTTTCTTTTGCCCACCTCCCCTAAGAAGGAGGGTTCAGGCAGGTGGCAAGCCTGAATAGATGGGAAGATGTACTTTGTGGTCTCAGTGCCAGAAGCAGGAAACAGTTTGCTCTAAAACTGGAGTGCAGGGCAAGAACAAGGTTTTAAAGTGCTGGCAGTGGGTTGTGTCACAAACACTGAATTTCTCAGCCTCTGAGTTGTTGTAGTCCCAGAGGAAAGGCAGATGACAGCTGTCAGTGTCTTTAGCATTCACAGAAACAAATATTCTTTAAGTCAGTAGTCCATGGGGGTCCAGGTGAAGCTGGTTTGCTGGCTTGCTATTGATCTAGTTACGAGTATCAGGTCTCTAATAAGGGCTTGATGTGCATGGTGGAACCTGGATGGCTGGCACAAGGGAGCTCAGATGCTGCTCAGAAAAATTCAGTGTACTCTTTGAAGCTAGATCTAATCTTCTACAGGTAAATATTAAGGTTGCTATTTATACCAATTTATGAATGGTGAAGAATGCTTTTAGAGGCAGGAGTGCTGATGGAGTGCCATGGGAATGCTGCTGGGTGTAGCCATCACCGTGTTACCATTCTGTCCCTCCTTATCAGAAGCACAAGTGCTCTCAGCAAAAATACAAAGAAATAGTAAAATGTTACAGACATGGAAGATGGGCACACAGAAAAGTAAGGGATTTTCAACTTCATACTAGGCCAAATCCCTGGAAACTCTAATTGCATGACCAGGTCCTACCTGGAGGGTAGACAGGGGTGACTGTAGCAGAACTCTTCCCTGAGGAAGATACTGTCACATGTATGAGCTGTGAGAGTCAGTTTTGCAGGGCTGATTCTAGTTCTCTACACCAACCCTTCACTGTCTGCCCCCTCTAATTTCTATTGGCATTTGACAGTTTGTTGACAGCTCATTAGGAAAGAAAACATGTGACCGAAGAGCTGAGGGCAAGCAGAGACATCTGCTCTCTAATTGTGAATGATACTGAAACCTGAGCCAGATGTGGAACTGCAGGTTGGAAACCAGGCCAATTAGGGTGTAGATTAAGATTTTTTAAAAATAAATTTAAATTGTTAACTATCATAGAACATAATAGCAGCAGCTGATACTGTGGGAGTCCAAGCTGTCATAGGTGGTGGCAAATCGGAGGAAATAGAACAGGCTTTTGGATTTGTGTTTTCCTGAAAGAAGATAAGAGTGCAATCTCAACAGCTTTAAACCATGTCAGCTCTGTCCCTGAGCCGGAGCCGTTCAGGGGCTGGTGTCTCTGCCATCAGCACTGACCATGAACTTAAGGGACTCACTGCACCCTGCAACAGCACAGGCAGAGCTGTGGTAAGGACTCCAACATTCAACCATGTTTGGCTTTTTGGATTTATTTTCTTTTTTGACGCTGGTTAAATTTAAATTAACAGTTTGGGTTTAAATTTCTGAGTTAGGATTGGCAATTCTGTTCATTAATCTTCATTATTTCTGAATTCAGAGTATGATAATTCATCCTAATATAGTGCTGAGATTGCAAATTAAGCATGTAAATTTGGAACTTCTCTGAGGAACTGCTGCATCCTTAATCTGAAGGATGCGTTTCTGAATAACTGGGATGCCAGGCAGCTCTTTATGCTAAGAAAACTTCTCTTTTGCTACTTTACATTATTTTTAAACTCTTGACATGCTAATTGAAATGGAATCATAGAATCATACAATGTTTTGCCTTGGAAGGGACCTTTAAAGGTCATCTAGTCTAACCATCAAAGCAAACGTTCATGCCAGGAGTGATTCAATATATAAGCGTGTAGCTAAGACCCATTAGGAAATATTTCTGACTTCTGGTGTGCAATGATGAGCTGAATGAGTGTTATGGACCCTTCCAGGTGAAGTGTTTGTCATGGGCATGACAGTCAGAGGGGGTCAGATGCAGGCAGGCTTCTAGAGCCCTGCACCCAAAAAAAAAAAAGAGAAGGGCTTGCACTGAGCTGAGCCAAGTTGTAACCTGTGCAGACCATGGGATGGATGCATCCACTTCCCTCACAAGCTTTCTGACTAATCATAGGGTCAGCATTTTTTTTTAAGTCTGTCTTAATTACTGATTCAAATTGCTGGTGGAAAGCACAGAGTATCCAGATTTTTCTGTTTGAATAAACCTCATTTTACAAAACAATTTGTGTAGAACAAGAGGGGAATAAAAAAAGCTTTTGCCATTAAATTCATGAGAGCAATAATGAATATGATCACTCACAGAGCAGGTACGTCTATTTAAATAAGATACCATCAAGAGAATCTCTTAACAATAAAGTGTAACTTTAACAAAACAGCTAACAGCTCTGTGCATGCACTGTTAGGTTACTGAACCCAAAATGACAAGTTTGAAACCCATATTCATGTCCTGTGCTCCTCATTCTTTTAAGCTTTTTACTAGTTCTTGAGCATTCTTTTCTTATTGCTTATGGAATGGCTGTAAATAGTCTTATTTTGAGCTCCACAGCCAAACATGCTATAAAAGCATAGTTTTGTTTCTTCCCAGGCAATTGATTTCCAAGATGCACTTATCATAGAACATTTTTCTTAAAAAAAAATAAAAAAAAATACAGTTGCTGTAGGATTTTTTGTGTTTGTAGAAATAACCAGTTGGAGATATTTGTCCCGTGCCTGCGCATGATATGTTGTCATTGTAACCACAGAGACAACCACAGCCAAAAGGTGATGAATTGCAAAAATTTGTCTGATTTAATTTTTGCCTTTAAAACCTAGTAAAAGACCATTTTCTGCTCCTTCAAGAGGATAGCTGAGGAAGACCGTGGTGTCTTTTCCTGCTTTCAGGGGGGAGGTCTCAATTGCCAGCTGGCTGTGGTCACAACCAGCCAGCCATTTAAGCAGAGCTCTCAATTGCCTTATTTCATCAATTTTAATAACTGCCTCACTGCTGCTGCCCAGTTATTTTCTGTCACTAGGACAATCTTAGTTTTTATATAAATTCTTAATTTAACAGTGCCCTTCAAATGTGCTAAAATCATGTTTTTATCCAGATAGCTCCTGTAGATATTGGACATCTCTGGGAAGTTGACTTCACCTTCCAAGTTGAGCACTTTTCAAAAAAAGTGTTAAATGCTGTTCACTCCATTTTTATTAATTCCCATCTTTACAACTGTGTTTCTGCTTTTTATCTGGTTTCTGTCTATTTTAGTACAGTAAGTTAACAGTCTTTTTTCACTACTTTAAATCTCAGCTTTCTAAAGTTCTTTGTAATACTTCTTATGCACAGTTAGGCCCCAAATCAACAAGAAGCACTTGAACAGTTTGCTCTCCTGTAACCATATATATTAAAATAAGAAGCATTAGTATGTAGTGGAATTTTAGGATATTTGGGAACCACTCAAAGATGTGATGATTTTTCTGCTTGACACCATAACATGATGGTCCTCTTGGACTGTGACTAACACTCATGAGGTGATGTCATAGCCCTGTGTTGTTGCTGCTTTATTGTCTCTACATCCATAGCATTTTATGAAGGGATTTATACACTACTCCATAGAAGCAATATCACAATTATATTGCAAATTAAAGGTCAGATGTTTGTATTCATATGTAGTATCATGTGCATATGCCCATACATTGTCCTCATGAGGAACAGACTTCAGAAAGCCCTGAATGAGCATGCTGAAGGCCACATGTAATATCTGCTACTGCACTAAATCTTCACTGTGAAAAAACCAAAACAACCCTATGCTAAGCCTAGGAGAAAAGGTGAATTCCCAGGGACTTTCTCTGCATCTCCCCAACACAAAGCAGGAAGGTGCTTCAATTTACATCGCATGTGTTTCACAGCCTCTTCAAACACATGTCCCTCCAGCCAGGCTGCTGAGGCTGTGCTGAAAGCTTTCTCTCTTTGAAGCCCTGTGCTCCCACAGCTTTTGGGGATCGTGTTTTGCTGCATTTAATAGCTGTTACCTAAATTGTTGGTTGGTTTGGTTTTATTCCCCTATCAGTAATGTTAAATCAAAGCACTCTATTTGGATTTTACCTAGGAGAAAAAAACCCAACAACAAACATAGAAGAAATGGGCTCTCCTGAGATTTCAACAAATGCATTGGAGCAGAGAGCAGAGCTGGAGCCACGTGCAACCAGCATCTCCTCTTTGAAACACTCATGCCCAGGAACAGCGTTCGTTCCAGACCATTTTAGCAACAGGGGTGATGTTTCCACAGTGCAGTGTGTTCAAAAGTTCAGTCAAGAACAGTTTTGAAATTTTAATTGAAACTGAAAATAGAAAGAAGCCCAACTGCCCTCTGTTGATCACAGCAACAGGGAGGATAAAAGACAAGGATTGACACTGTGAAACAAAAACAAGCGCGGCAGGGGTTTGCACCAAACATCTTGCAGTTGCAGCTGCTAAGTAGTTTTTTCAGTGATCTGTTGATAGGACCTAAAGGGGAGTTTTAAAATGAAATTTATCAGTATTTCTTGGGGTTCCCCCCACCTTCAGATTGCAAGGGAATGGATTTGTATCCAGTAAGAAGTATCTGGAGATGGGTTTGCCTGTGTCATCAGGACACACAGAATATTGGTGGGATCTGAAGAGTATCAAAGCCGAGGGGAAGGCAAAAGCTGCTTTGAGTGCAGTCAGGCTTTGAGCTCCTCAAGGACAATCTCATCCTCATTACTCATTATATGTTTTATCTGCTGCTTTGAAAAGTAGTCTTGAAACTGCTGTTAGAAATCATCAAAATTAAAGGCCACTTGACTAGATTCTAGTTCTGGAAAAGGATACTTTGGTCACAAACAGGTGATCACCATGAACACACACTCAAGTAAAGGGAGTCCATTAAGAGATATTTATACAAAAGATTCTGATTGGCCATCCGTGAAATCATGAACACATCTCTGTGCTCAATAGGGTATTTTCAGCTCCTGTAAACATATTACTAAGAAATGCCAATAACAAATGGCTCAAAAGGAAGAGTCTTGTGTATAACAGGGTTTCTTAATTGAAGTTGTAATTAACAACATATGGAGGTTAATAAGAAATGTGTTGCAATACCATGTATTGTAGATTAGTTAAATGTATATCAAAATGAGTGAGTGACAACGGTGAGTTACACATTTGCTACAAGTGTAAGCACACTGACAAACAGAAATAAGCATCTTATTTCGGACTAATGCTAATTTTAAATACAATACAGTCATCCCAATGCTCTCATCCCATCTGTTGCCAACAGCAAAATATAAATTATGAATGGTATTTTTTCCCCCTTTTATTCATTGCTTTGCAAACCCTGCACAAGTTTCATTGAAGGCTTTTGTGCCTTTTGGTAGGTAAGGATCCCTGTGCACAACAAATTACTTCACTTGGTTTTCCTCCATCCTGGTGAAGCAAAGCAAACTAAGGGCAAAACCTCTTTCATTCTTGTTTAAAAACACACAGATGTCACATACACTTTTAAATATAACATTTCACTTCACTCTCTGGAGGAAAGAGGAGATCATGTATTACACTTCTGTTACAAAAGGCTGGAATTCAAAGTGGTTTGAGCTCCACAGCTAGTGGGAACAGAGAGAAGTTTTGAATTTGCTTGGATTTCTTTGTGTTCAAAAGGAATCACCCCCTCCCCACAGGGACAGGACAGCAGCAGCTTAGCTAAGCCATACTCAAGCAGAACCGAGGGCATTAGACAGGGCATCATGAGCTGCCTGAATTGCTGTTTCCTCTCCTCTCAGAGGGGAAAAAAAAAAAAAAAAAAAAAAAAAAGAGGCAAAAGCTTGACAGAATTTTACATTCATCATGTAGCAGCTGGTCAGTCAACATTTCTTTCTGACATCATAGAGAATGATGGATGTAGTATTATCAAAGATATCACATAGTTCTTTAAGAATCATAGAATCACTTTGTTTGGAAGAGACCTCTAAAACTTTTAAAATCATAGAGTCTGACCATTCCCCCAGCACTGCCAGGGCACCACTAACCCATGTCCCTCAGCACCACATCCCCATGGCTTTGAAACCCCTCCAGGGATCATGGGGACTCCACCACTGCCCTGGACAGCCTGGGACAGCCTTGGACAACCCTGGAGGGGAAGAAATTGTTCCTCAGCTCCAACTTAAACCTCCCCTGGGGCAACTTGAGGCCAGTTCCTGTTATCCTGTTGCTTGTTTCTTGGGAGCAGAGCCCAACCCCCCCCTGGCTCCAACCTCCTGTCAGGGAGCTGTCAATGCTGTGGACGTTGGGCAGCATGGAAACTTTTAGTTAGATTTTTTTAATGTGTTTCCAAATGGCTCAGATAAAAAAAAGTATTTAGTCTGGTTCTGACTTCAGAACAGAACTGCTTGCTGGTCACATCGTATTGGCCCATTTTCCACTACCAGGTTACGTTTATTTCTACTGACAGCCTAAGGGCCGGCCAGAGCAACCTGCATGCACCCTCATATGTATCAGTAAATCAGGAGGATTTCAGCAGACTGGTGTTAGGTCATTCAGTTTTCTATGCTGGTTGCCACTCAGTGACTCAAAAACTAGTATTTTTTTCCTTCTGACTGCTCATCTCATCAGTTCAGCCTGTTGCCTTTACTCGGAAGAGCAGGCAGAAACTTTCACATTCCATAATCTTAAATTACTGTGGCTTTTCTCTCCATGTGATTGTTTTTGGTGTGTAGGATCGACCTCTGGCTGTTGATGTGAGGTGTGTTGGAACAGTTTTCTGTCCCTTTCATCAGATCTGTTTGAGCAGAATGACAGCTGTAAACTGGCAACCTAATTTTATGGCAATTGGAAAACATGTCATTCAATATGTCTCTACAGTTGACTCAACACTGCAAGTTTTTCTAGTTATGTATATTTGCTGTTTAATTAACACATGGATAGTGTAACTGAAGGGAGAGGAACATTTGCCTACTGGCGCAGCATCTGGTTCTGCCTGCTGCATGCCTGCCTTACCCCGTGTCCCCTGACAGAAATGCAGATTTATTCTGCACAGGAGGATTATTTGATAAAGTTTTCTGACTCTGGACCAGAACTGGAAGTGAAAGCTCTGCAGAATGACCCCTGAGCTAACAGGGAAGCTTCCAAACCCTGATCGCTCTGGAGCGCAGAGCCAGACCCAAGTGCCTTTGGAATTAAGAGGGACTTTTCTGCACTTCCAGCTGACAGAGAATGGAGCTCAAGAGCTGCGCTCCAGGGGCACAGAAACAAAGGCAAGGCAGTGTAAATTCAATACTTGTTGAAAACATAAAATTTTAGTAGCACACATCACAGTCTGAAGCCAAAGTACTGAACTCTTTCTACATGCTTTTTTCTTTATTAAAAAAAAATAAATGCAACAAATCCCCTTTCTGGAAATAACATTAAGTAGCTCAGCCAAGAATATTTATGGCTGTTTCAATATCTTTATGTTTTATGAGGATAAAAAGCCAACTCAGAGTTATCTGGTGAAAGATACTCTATGCTGTGGTTTCAATGGTTTTGTTTTTGTCTTTATGATGAATTTCTGAGAGTGGGCAGCACTAGGAGCAGCAGGATGCAGGGCAGGTCCCAGTAGACTCAGTATATGCGCACTGCAAAGTACGTATGTGCAAGGCACGTAGTTTAGCCTGACTCAGAAAAAAGAATTTCAGAGTCCAATTTTGAGAGTGTAATTAGATAACAGCCATCATTTCAATTTCTAACTGTTATCATGTGAAATTAAGCAAATGATTTTATTTTTAATAAAATGGATCAGAAGCATGGCTTCTATAGGAAACGTTTTCAATATTCTGTATTGAATTTGTCCAAGATAAAATTTAAATACTATTTTGAAAATCACAGAGATGTCTTCTCATGTTTAAAGCTTTACTTCTCTTTGACAAATGCAGTTGGTAAAGCTCAGGAATAAAAGGCCAAGTTGCCATTTTAATTCACACTGAGGATGGCAAAGGAATCTCATTTCAGCTGTGGCAGTTTCTGATACAATGATTCATGAGCGACACCAGATCGGAGCAATTTAATTTGGGAGAGCATTACACAGAAACATTATTATTAGGTTTTATCTTTTTTTTTTTTTCCTTGTTCTCTGTGCATATAACCTATGTATCACTTCTATCTGCAGAACGTAGATTTTCTCTTCCGCATTACCCCACATCCCAAATGATTATTATGTTGCTTTGTGTTCCTGAAAGTGTTAGTCATGTGAAACGGCACTCAAATAAGTTTCCTTTTCCCATCAAAGGAAATGAAAGCAAAAAGACAATTACTTTTCCGAGTTGCAAAATTGTGATGTTATTGACATGAAGCAAGCTAAAGCAATACCTCCTGATGATGTACTAATAAATAATAGATAAGTTTATATATACTGGGCCTCTCCTCCTTTTACTCCACCTCAAACCTGGAGTAATTTCTCTATAATCAACATATTTATAACTAAAAGAAAGATCTGAGCCACTATGTGCCTATGAATTATGTATTACTGGCAAGCAAAATTTTAATTTGTTGTGTAAAAGTCTGCACTGATGGGTATGAATGAATAATGGTGAGATGTCAGCATCTTTCTCTTGGAATAACGACAGGCCATTTTTTGTGTGGGTCTGAACTCTGACACAGCCGGGTCGCCCGCTGACGTGGGCAGCGCGGGGACCGATGCAGGTTTCACAGGTGGTCCAGTCAAAGCTTCTCAGGCATTGCAACATGAAACTTGTGCATCTGAACATCCTCTTTCCTCCAGTCCTTTCTCAAGTGAGGAAGTTTATGACACGAATACAGTTAGGCAAAGTCAGTATTAGGACCAGCCTAAGACTCAGACCCTTTTGATTCCCCAGCAGAAGAGGACATGCCAAACTTGGAAGAAGTTTTGGTATGGGCACCAAAGTATCATCAGGTATTGTACCTGCTCTAGAGGGACAGTGGGTCTGTGCTGATCCGGTAAAACAGTCAACTGCAAATTCAGCTGCTAGTTTCTAGAGACAATCTATGACCTCACGTGGACCTCTGAGGGCTCGCGTTTAATTTCAGATAATGAAAGGCACTAAGTAGGAAATACTGTGTGAATCATAGTGGAAATGAGCTACCTCTCCTTCAGACTGAATGTATTGTGAGCTGAGGGGTAAGGCAATAAATACTGTAATATTACCTAGTTCTTGTTCTGTACTTTTTAAGATCTGTTTACATGCAAAAAGCAATTTCTATTAAAGTAAGGTATGAACTGAAAATACCGCTGCTCTTGCTGAATCCCCCCGAAGAATATATCCATCCATGGGCTTATGGATACCTGGATAACTCCAGAGATACAAGTCAGAGTAAAGGGACATCAAATAGAAGGAAGATTACTTTTTGTTTACTTGCCTTTTCAATTTTGATCTTAAATAAATGAAATGTTCTGTAATGACTGAAAGTCGGTGATTAACTTGATAGTAGAGCACAGCAAAAGGAGGTGTCTAGCAGTCCATTATAAAATATGCAGATCTCAGGCTATTGTAAACTCTTAAATCTGCCAGTGGTTCTAAGTGAGCTGATAGGTTGTCTGATGCTCTGTGAACCGTACCTATGACCAGTGCATGCCTATTTCTAGAAATAACATATTTTTGCAAGGAGACAGTTTTGCCAGGTTACAATTTGACTTATACAAAGATGAACCTGGGCTTCCTCTATCAGACCAGAGGTCCTCCATATTAACATACATTTACATACATTTGGCCCACTGCTGCCCTGATTACAGATAATATGGGTGACACGGGAAGGGGTGCAGACCCCCAAGAGTCTGCAGCAGTACATGGTGTCCTCTCTTGCTTAGACCAATAAGTTCACTTTGCTTCTGCTGCAGGCTACTTTTAAGACCTGGATTTTGGGGCTTGCTAACTTCAATGCTTTCCTCCTGTTCACATACCCACACTCACCCTCTAAGCCCCCTTGACAATACTGAAAAATTTTGGTGTGTCTACTGTCAGAGAAAAGGTGCCCTGGTAGTCAGGAGCCCTGAGGGTCAGGATATTCAAATGCTCATTGATTTACTTCTATGTTATAATTAATTTTGCACAGGCCCCAGGATAACCAATCTGTTCTGCACATTACAAATTGGTCTATTTGGAGCTGGTTTTATTTATTGCTACGATCTAGCATAAGATAAAACTTTCCGAAGTGCACAATGAGTATTTCATTTCATCAGATTGGCACTTTCAATTCCTCTAAACTGGTGCAAGACTCCACTTCTTGCATCCAATTAGCTGAATAAAAATCTGGGAAAATAAAGCCAAACAAAACCAAAACAGATTTTAAAAAAATACTAAAAAAACCAACCAAGCAAGCAGAAAACACCCAACAAAAAGAGCATTGTTTTTACCACGAAGCAGTAAACAGAAAAGAGGGCACTGAGGGAAGCATTATTTCCTCCTCTCAGACCTTGTTGAATCTGACCCTGCAAAAATCAATGTGGAAATGTGTATTTGTTATGCGTATAAATTTCAGAATTAGAAAATACATGTAGCTAGATTTTGGAGGCTCCCTAAGCTCAAACCTGGAGAATTGCCACCTAGCGGTTGATCTAATACAGAAGCATGATTTCCTTCTGTTTGATTTCTCAAAAGCTGAGGGTAGAAAAGATATTCGTTTTTCAGAATAAAGGAAGAAAACCCCTCTTGTGGGCTTTGCCCACCCCTTGCCCTTTAGGGCTGCCCATAAAGGCTCAGAGTCACCCCAAGTGAGCAGCTTCAGGGACAAGAGAACTCTACAGAAGCTTCAAGACAGAAATTCAGCTAATTCGCCAACTAATTTAGCTTGCAGGTCCCCACACAATTCCTGAAATGGCCTCAGATTGCACTAGGAGAGGTTTAGGTTGGAGCTGAGGAACAATTTTTTCCCCTCCAGGGCTGTCCCAGGCTGCCCAGGGCAGTGGTGGACTCCCCATGATCCCTGGAGGAGTTTCAGAGCCCCACGTGGGGATGTGGTGCTGAGGGACATGGGTTAGTGGTGCCCTGGCAGTGCTGGGGGAACAGTTGGACTCCATGATCTTGAAGGTCTTTGCCAGCCTCAGTGATCCTATGACTCTACGATTCCATGCTCACACCTGAACCTGCACCACAGCCCAGCACCCATGCCCAGTGGCCACAGCCGTCTGTGCCCAATAATCCCAGGTAAAGCCAAATAAACCCATTAATGTTCCTTCAGTGCTCTGAGTTAATTATCCCCATTTCCATCACTTCAAGGACCAGGCCACAGCAAGGGCCCTGTAAGGGCAGGCGATGAGAAGCCATGGGTGAGGTGAGACTGTGACTTTGCTGCTGAAGGGGAGGCTTTTCCTTATCTCTCTCTGGTTCAGCATTAGTGACGGTGGCAGGAGAAGTCTCCCCCCCAGTGCAGGGTTCTCTTCCTGCCACTGAGAACACCCCTCCCGGCTCCTGGCAGCCACTGCCACCACCAGGTCCCACAGATCCTGGTAATGAATTGTGGCCCTAAGGCAGAGCAAAGCTGTCACCTTCACTTCTATTTCAATGCAATGATGTTTTCTAGGCCACTGCACCATGATGCTTGCAAACCCTTCAGTAGGGCTGATTGGGATTTTTCCATCAAAGGATGTGTTGACCAGCTATTCATAGCCAATTCTGATTTTATTGCTCCCTGACTTTCTGCTGGGAAACAATTCAGAAGACTTTTTGTTTAGTTTCTTTTGTTGTTGCTTTGTTGAAAATTAGAATGTTTCAGTTTGTTGAACTTAATTGAAACCATTTGAAATTAAGTTTACTAATATATTGAACTGCTGTTTGGTTTTTTTCCCAGAGTAGAGCCTGGCAAGAATTCACTCCCACCTCTACTTGTGGTCAGTCCCTGCTAAGGGTGATGCCCCTCGGAACACATCCCAGCTGTAGCCATGCTGCACCCAACAGCCACCCCAGCTGGGGTGCCCTACTCTGCTGCAGGAAACAAGCAGCAGATCCCTGAAACTGCTGTGCTGATGCTTCTGATCAGGCTGCTACTGAGTCATGAGTCACATTACCATGAGTCAACGTGTCATTTATGGAAAAGCAACAGTTTAACATGAAATGCTCAGCAATACTGAAATAAAGTTTTTCATAATTCCTAAATATTTATATATTCCTTTAAAACATTTGATTCTTCTTTGGGTTTGGTTTGGTTTTTCCTGCCCTTGGGAAAACAAAAGCTCCTTGAGGTGAAACATATTTTGAGAAATAATCCTTCCTAGTCTAGTGCTGTCCTAAATACTCTGATTTGGGATATCATAAACGTATACATTTGATATACTCACCATGATTAATTGCGCCTCTGTAAGTTTCAAGAAGCAGAAAGTCCGTTCACTATCTAAGTTCAATTATGGCGACTCTTTGTGCATGTTAGCTGGCTGAGTTGGGTTTCCACGAGAACCACGGCTGCAGATGTGCTAAAAACATTCTGTTAAGATACAACATAGCCTGAAACTAAAAGAGTTCTTGCACTTTCCAGAATCCAATTAGCATGGATCAGTAAAGAAAGCAATAATTGCTCTAAGCTTTCTGTCATTTCCTAAGTTACTCCTGATTGAACGTCAGCTACACAGCAGCCTGAAAGCAGGGCAATTCAGTACAAGAATTCTACTCTGGCTGCCAAAACCAAAACACTCAAAGCCTTTTGTTGATATGGAACCATGAAAATGTGGAAGAAAATTAGATATAGTTGCCTCTGAAGCAGCAAAATCATACCATAATGTTATCCAAAGCCATTCATATAAAGACTTGTTTATGATGGCAAATTAAATACTATTGTTTTCCCACATTTCCCCATAGCTAAAATGATACCTCTTCATAGGATAAAATACTCTTATATTGCCAAAAGCATAAAAGAACGTCTTTCAGCTGAGAAAACAATTAAAGGCTGTTCAAAATGGGGATTTTTTCAAGCCATACAATCAGCAAAATATTTCTCACAGTGGTTAGTTGCTGTGCAGCTGAAGAGGGAATAATCTGTCATGTCCTTGATTATTTTCAAGGAAGCAATGAAGTTGCTTTCGGAATATTTAAAAACAAGCTAGAGTGAAATTGTTTGAACTTTGAGAACGTATCACCATTCCCTGCTGGCAGCAATAATGTTGACATGAGTAAATGTCTGTGTAGATATTTGCTTTATTAGTTAGCAAGTTCATATTCTTCACAAGGTAGGAATACATGATAAAAGCTACTATTTTATTTCGAAGACATGAATATGAAAGTTTTCGATCCTTTTCTTCATCCACTTCAGAATCTCAAGGGATGTTTCACTTGCCCTCCAGCTGAGGCATTCCCTGCACAACCATGCTGCCCAGGCTGACCCAGAAACTCCTCCTCTGACCATTTTTCATCTGCTAACAGATCCTTTGTGTATTCAAAAAAAGGCTGCCTAGATAAAAAGTTGAAGTTCTTTACGGCAGGGAATGATGAAGACAACCACTTTTCAGTGACTGAGTGCTATCTCTATTTCACTAGGTCCTAAAAGACATTTACGACAGAGTTCTACAATAGCAACTCATTTTGTTTGGGGTGAAGCACGTGACATAAGGCATTCACTTATGGATAAACTACCACAAAGAACTGACGACAAATCATTTAATCATAAATGCGACTCTTATCTGAAAGTGCACCTTGGCAAAGCCGAACAAACAGTGATGTCACTCTGTGGGGTGTGCTTAGGTACTGAAGTTCACATTCACTTCAGCAAACAAAAATATTTCAGTCTGATTCAGCCACTTCCTCCTGCTGCCAGATGTTCTTAGGCCTTTGTAAAAAGATGGAATTTGATGAAAAAAATCCAAATATGGGCTGCATAATATTGCACTTGAGGAATGACAGATCGAGCAGTGACTAAGCAGGCATATATTTAAGAAGTTTGGTAAAGAGAATTATTTAATATTTTTCTTTCAGGTCTTAGTTTTCAGCCTTCAGTTTCTGAAAATCAATGTCCTGTCTTGCCTCCAAAACTAGACTAAAATAATGCTTTCTGTGTTCAGACAGGACACCTCGACAGTTTGGCAGGACTATGCTGAATGTTAGTTCTTCTAGGGCTGAAACCCAAGGTCAAGTCAATTCCAGTTGTACATTTCAGGAGTTCTATGGGCTGAGTTGAAAACACTGAAGATATACAGAACTGTATGGAACCTGACCATAAGAACCACTTCGAAGAACAAATTAAAACTTAATAGGTTTTAACACTGTATTTGAGGGCAGTAGAAAAAAAATCAAATTGAGTTTAAAATGTTGTCTTTCCTGTGGTGGTCTTTCTTCACAGACCATCCCCCAGCCTGAGAGGGCAGCTCTGTAACCTGTAACCTGCTGGGGCTGATGAGAACCCCTAACCCACTGGGATTTACTGATATCAAAGACATGTAAGCCAGCTCTCTGATGCTTCTGGATGACGATGGGGTAAGGCAGAGTGTCTTCCAGAAGCACTAGACCTGGGGCTGTCCCAGCTCTATCCCTTTCCCCTCTCCTTCTCCTGGTAGGAGTGGAGTCAGAGTTCAGCTTTGCTCATTCTGTAGAAAACCCACTCCTCATTTTTATCCTTTCACTCCTTCATTCAAAGACTTCATGAGAAGCAGGAGATCATGGGTTATAACCTTATACCTTCCCCGGAGTGGTATGGATCATGAAATGAACACCCAGACACTTCTGAAAAGTCTGTTCTGATGCCTCTATGCTAGGAAGTAGAGAAGTAACAGTCCTTTTCTTTTAGACACAGGGTAATAGGGAGTTTCACAAAATCACTTAGGCAGAACCATTAATTAACTGCCTCTGATACTATCAGAGCAAGTGCCGTAGGCAGAGCCACCATCTTTCAGACTGCATATGCCAAACAAGTTTGACAACACGGTCTACAACCATCAGGTCTCCTCCCCTCCAGAGTCAGTGTGGAGCTTGGATGAATTCTGAACTGATTCCTAACGTTCTGTAGCCAGTAAGTCTGTAAACTGGCAAAAGTGTTTCATGTTCCTGTTTGGCAGTTAACAGTGACGGTTTCTCACATCAGAGAATCACAGAATGGTTTTGGGTTGGAAGGGGCCTTTAGGCATCTAGTCTAACCCCCCTGCAGTGAGCAGGGACAACTTCTATGCTAAGTGTTAACGTATCCTCAGTCTCCTGTGTTTGGCAGCATCTCAGCTCCACATTACAGAAATATCAGGATCTGGATGTGTATTTTCCTTTGTTCTAGATCTTTGTTTCTTCTGGAAACCAAGGACCATGTCTGTCCTGGGTTGGGTTTGGGTTACTTATCCCCAGCAGCTGCTGACCTTAGCAGCTGGGAGGGGCCACCATGGGATAAACAACAAAGCCAGCCAATGGGATGCTGGATAGCACACTGAGTCCTGCCTCTATATAAGGGGAGGGCTGGCCTCACACAGGACTTGTTATTTTCAACTTGCTTCAGTGTGTGGTGTCAGTGCAGCTGGAGCAGGGAAAGTGGCATCTTAGACACAGGTAGAGCCTTCCCAGTTTCTATCACTCACTTTGTTCCCTCATTTCATCAGCACTATCATTAGTGCTGGTGTTTTCTTTTCTCTTTATGTTATTTTATTAACCTGTCCATATCTCAACCCCTGGGGTCTCACCTTTTTTTATTCATCTTGATTCTCCATCCCATCCCACCTGGGAGAGGGGGGGTTGAGCACAGGGTGAGAAGCTGCCAGCAGATGCTAAACTACAACAATGTCCCAGTCCACCCACAGCCCTGGTCTGGCTGACTGGAAGCCTCCAGGAAGCACTACAGTGCTAACCTTTGCGTGCTGACACAGGAGAGCTTATGCTTTCTCCTGCTAATACTTTATTAATTGTGTAAGACTAGTACAAAACCTGTGCTCTGACCCTAGATATTAGTTTCAAATGGTAAGATTTTTGTGGTTTTTTTCCCCACTTATATTTTTGTATCTCTGGCTTAATCAATGTGAGAGGAAAGCTTGGGTTTCAAAACGAGCGCTCCAGCGGTAGGAAATGTCAAGTTTAATGCTGTCTGTACAGCATTAATTTACAGCCTTGTGCATGTGCATTCTGATATAGCCTTTAATTATACCCTCGTTCACCTCATGCAGTGCTCCAAATGAACAGTGAGAAGAAAGGGAGGACTCCAGGTAGGCTTGTTAATTTGGTACTCGGGAGACTTGAGTCTAAGAATCTTTACATGCTATTGTATAAACTCTGTATTAATTCATACACCTAAAAGGCCAAGTCTGGCTGACAGGGGTCATCTTCATTTGACATTTCCAAACTTTTATGTCCTTGACATTGCCCAGATTTTGGGGCAAGGGGTGGGTGTGATATAAGTCTTATGATATCTGCCATGGTAGTGTGCAGGAGGTCCCTTGGCCTGGGCAGTGTACGAATTGAGTTGGAAGCCATCAGTTACCTTTAGCTATTATGCACAGTAAGATAGCCTGATAAAGTTAATATTCCTTTTAATTTTGCTGCCCTTTCCTTTTTTTTTTGGTCTGTGTCTACCCTATATCACCTTACTGTTTTTCTGTATTTTAACTTGATGTTTGGCTTTGATGGCAGATGTTAGAGTTTCTTTGTAGCTGGAATTACGTTTGTCATTGTTGTATGATCTCTGCTACGTCCCTTAAGGCTGGTGTACCTTTGTTTGTAAGTGAGGCTACCTGTCTTGTGTTCCCCCTGAGTGAAATTTATGACTGCAACTACTGAATTGCTTGTCTGTCTCTGTTTTAATCACTAGTCTGACTCCAAAGAATCATGAGTTGGTTTTGGGTTTTTTTCTAAGAGTCTCAGATCTTAAGTTTATGCTTTCTGTGTTCTGCTCCCCTACAGCTCACTAAAAGGGATCATGTAATGTCAAGGCTGGAGTTCAGGATTAGACATAGACCTTCCAAGTAGATGCCAATACTTTAACTACATCCATCACATGCAATCCCACAACCAGACTTAGAGGTCATTGCCCTGCTCTTTTCCTTCTGAAAACACTTGGTCAAGAGTGTGCTTCTGACCACAGCTCAGGCTCACGAGACCATGGGAGTCTTGGGGCTCCAGCTGTAGGTGGGCATCATCTTTATATTTGGGGGCAGAAAAGAGGTAGAGAAGTGACTGAGGTTGTAAAGGGCCAACTCTGATGTCCAGGTTCATCGGTATCAGAGGAGCGATGTCCCATGGCACTTCTGCTCATACTTACTCCAGTCCCCGCTGATGGTCCTGGGTCTCTTGGCATTTGAAAGTGATGGGTGGGTTATCTGTGTTTGACCTGCTGCCATTTTGTCATTTGGCACTTACAGACCTGAGCTGCCTCCTCTGGTCTATAGGGCAAAGAGTGGGAAGAGGAAAGCTGTGCCTGCAGCTGAGCATGACTGCTCCTACTGAACCTTTGGTGAACTTGACTCTGTTTTCAAAATGGGAATTTACAGAACTTCATTATGTGCCATATTCATATTGTGGGATTACCAGTTAGTTACAGACTAGAAAGGATGCACTGGGTAGTATTTAGTGTGAACCACTGGACATGTAGATGGTACAGTAAATCCTTCACAGTCATTAAAATAGCTATCGCATTGCTTCATCCTCCCAGGAGTGGCAGTCGCAGCACGCTGCAGGGCTCCTCACGCCTGCTCTGTAGGGACAGCAGTGGGATGAGCTGTATTGCGTCTGTGCAGGAGGTAGAGAACATCTTAAAAAGGCTGGACTCCTGACATCCACTGCTTCTGTCAGTGAACCAAGAACATCAGATGAGCCATGGCCTGCCCATATGGGCCCGTGCTCCTAAAACACGTTCCTTGGCACCCTCTGATTTATATAACAAGGTTCACCGCAGCAGTAACTTTGTCTCTTCTATATCCCACTCAATGTATTAGTCAGGTTGACACTGGAAAGGGAGCAATCATTTGTCCCTAAACGGTGGACCGAAGATCATTCATCCTGTGCTTTTCCCTCTCAGACAGGAGACATTCAGGTATGAGCAGACTCATTATTTTGCAAAAGAAGCCATTTCCCCAAGGATTTTCAGTGTCAGGCTTTAATCCCTTGTTGGCACTCAGAGATAATAGAAACCTCTTGCATGACTGTGTGATATACTTGATAACCCCTGAGAAGGGGGTATTCTCCAATCAACAAGGTTTTAGCTTCACTCCTCTTGTCAGTTATAATAGGGTCCATGCAGTTAAAAAGTCCCATGCAATGACTGAGAACACTTCCCCACACGTTACCCTGTTCATGATAATGTCCAGGCTTAAGAAATCAGTCAATACTGGTCACTGGGAATAACACAAAGCAAAAAGCAGTGATGGAAAGTCCCTGCTAGTCAATTCAATTTATCCAGCATGGATTCCATGGGATAAGTGTTGCTGCATTAACCTACACAGATAGCACATCAGCTCCAGTATAAGCTTAATATCAGCAAAAAGTAATTTTGCACAAGTTCACTGGTTTTGCTTTTCCTATTTTGAAGTTTTACGAATAGCTCTAAAGGATGCATCAAGCTCTGAAGCATCCTTTAAGTGTTTACTCTGGCCAGCTTTCCTTTCAAGTGTCTTTTATTTTTGATGCACTGCCCTTTAAATGGAGGTGTGGTAAAACGTAGTGTTGAGCAACTCAATGTCACAGAAAGCAGGGGATTTGAGAAGTCAGCGTGATGTGAACTCTTCTGGTAGTGAGGAGTGTGAGAAGCTCAGAAGGACCAGATTGCTTGGTTACCACTGTGGAAGTCACAGCAAAAGACATTTTTGGACTTGATGCTCCTTATCGGCCCTTCCAGCTTCAGATATTCTGTATTCTATGGTTTTGGGTGTTTTTTAATCTTAACAGATATTTGCTGTCACTTCAGTGCTTTGGTTGTTATTGCTGGACTGGTTGCTAGTAACAAACTCTCCTGGAGAAACAAGGGTGTCGAGCACTTCACTGTGTATTGTGCTTTTGGTTAACATTGGACAATAGTCAGCACATCTTTCTCACAAATCAGCCTGGTGCACCAGTTTTCAAACTGCCCTACACAGCTTAAAGGAGCATCTTACTGTATTTTGGGCTCACAGGCACTGCTAGAAGGATCCAATTCCCAGGTTTTAAGGATATGTCACATAAGTAGGAATGAAATGTCTTGTTGCTTGACAGCGATGTCTGACACCAGGGTGAGGTAGAAATAGACAGAAACACATAATCCTCACCTCAGGGAGCCCTAAAGCCACAGCATGACTTTTTTTTCCTGGAAAGGTGTATCTCTGTATTTACTACTTTTTCTTACGGCCTTCCCCAGTCTTAAGGTTTTGATGCATTTTTCTATATAACTCTTCAGACTGCACAGACAAAAAGGTACCTAATATGGAGAAAAAATGCAAATAAATTGCAAACTTCCCCAGGATGCGGTGGAAACTTGTTCCAAATCACCCACATGTTCCTAGTTGTCTTCTTCATGTGCCTGGGTATGATTTCCAGGGGGGTTTGCTCTATATACTTCACAGGGGATGAGATGAGGCTGACCAGCCTGCAATTCCCAAGTCCTTCATGCTTTTCTTCCCAAAGAGGTGTGTGACATTTTCCTGTTTCATCAGGGAGATTCCCCGGCTGCTGTGACCTTTCAGAGACGATGGGGAGCAGCCTGGCAATGACACTGGCCGCTCCTCATGGCACCTTTGAAACACAGCTGATTTCCCAGCCAGTGCCAAGATGAATTTTGTACCGACTCCTTTTTCAGTGGAAGGGCACCACATTTATTTGCAGAAAATAAATATAACCACATGATCATCATCTCTGGCACTTAGGCAACCGCTAATTTTTAGGTGAGTGATTAATTGTTTTTCTACCAGAAAGAATACCTGCCAGTTTGCAGCTAATATTTGGTTACCTTGTGCAGCCTAGGCAAGTCTGTATTAGAAAATTACTGCTTTAGGGTGGTTTGTAATCAGCAGATGCCCTGTAAGGTACAATCCATGGAAAAAAACCACATTTATCTCCTACCCATTACACATGGTCATTTACCTCTCTTGAGGGATCAGAAGGTCAGTAACAGATGCCTTTTAAGTCTGTCTTGTTTTATTGATTTAACTATTAATCCTCAAAATTTCAGAGGACATGTGGTCCAGAAAACTGTATCTCCAAAAAGAAGAAAAAAAAAAGAAAAATCCATCCAGATTTCTCCCATTCTCCTTCTGGAACAAGTAATAGATGTTACATTTTGAGTTCTCATTGCATAACTCCCAGCAAACCCCAGTCAACAACATTCTCTCTTTTATTCCTCATTCCTCACTTTGTGTTTCCAAATCTGCTTGCTCATCACCTGGCTTCTTACTTTGGTACACAAATAATTAAAAATAGTTTATTTGTATGCCCCATTGTGCTTGTAAAGAATGTTCTTAGTGAGGTTTATCACTGAGTCTAGATTGGGGTTTTGCTTCTTTTTGCTGAAAGTTCTTGGCAAGTTTTGAATTTCTTTTTTAGTTGTCAATACTCCTTTGTCATGGAAGCAGCTTCCTTTGTTTGCTTCTGTATTAGTGTGTAATACTAATGAGGGGGTGTTTCTACTTGAGCATTTGATTTAGATACTGTTCTGGAAGACCTGTATGTTCTTCCAAGCTATTGGTCTCTTTGGTGATGCTGTGTCACCAGCAGACAAGAGGCAGTGCCCAGGGCTGCAGTCCTACTGTGTTACTCTCTGTGCTGTGGGCTGCAGCCCTTCTCCCCTGCCTCGGGCCGGTTACAGGGCAGGCAAGCAGGTGTTGCAGGAAGCAGAGGACACTGTGCTGCTGGCCAGTTACACGGCAGTAGCCACGAGTAGCAGTTTGGCCAAGGGACGCTTCTGGTAGTGCCACTGGGGTGAAGGAATGGGAGCTGTTGTGGGTTTACCCTGGCTGGGCACCAGGTGCCCACCAAGCCCTTCTATCACTCCCTCCCAGCCTCCATCAGCACCGCATGCAGGGAGAGAATAAGATGAAAAGAAAAGAGCTGTGGGTTATGATAGATAAAGATGTTATTCTCTACTTCCCGTCCGCAGGCGATGTCAGGCCGAGTCCAGGAAGCAGGGCTCCAGAACACATAGCAGTTGCTCAGAGGACAAAGCCAAATACCCCACCATCCTCCTCCTTCCCTCTCCCTTTATAGTTGAGCTGACGTCATATGGTATGGAATATCCCACTGGTCAGCTCAGG
>WTSP01002084.1:274906-290718 GCA_025331215.1 Actenoides lindsayi
TATCAACACCCTCCAGCTCCCAGTACTGCAGCATGAGGGCTGGATGGGGAAAAGCAGCTCAGCCAGACCCACTGCAGGAGCACAACGTGTTTCATGAAAGCTGGGCTGAGCGAGTAGAACGCGGAGCTGGATTGTGTCCCTTGGGAGCGGCTGTTTGGATCTGCAGGGGGGTTGCTGACTGAGCATCATGAGAAGACGTAGTGTCCCTTTACACAGGCTGTGACCAGATAAATCCATGCCTTTGCAGAACTGGCCTTCAGCCTGTTAGAAGTCACTGCCCTAGATCAGAAGTGCAGCTGTTATCAGCATCTTTTGCCCAAGCAGCAGGAGATACTGGCATGCTAAAGGCCAGAGGCCGGTGACTTCATCTGTCCCATTGTTCCATCTAACAGAAGGTCCAGACCTTTCTGGCTTCAGAAGCTGAGGTTTCTCAGATACTATTTGTGCTGTGATGGAGACAGACAGCATGGTTGCTTCTTACTCATTCTGTACACACTCGCTTAGCTTTGGCATTTTCATTCTGAGTTACATATGTCTTCTTTATCTCTTTATTTTTAAAGTCCCCTAGTCCTGGCCAGCGGGTCAGTCATTCTTTCTGTCTGTCTTTGTATTTTTGTCTTTTTTCCTTTTCCCTTTTTTCTTTTTCCCTTTTCCCACTTTATGAAGATATTTAACTCTCTGCCTTGCTGTGGGAATAAAATATGCCAGTTCCACGCTCCGCTGCACCTCCAACATTCAGTGAGTGTTTGTTCTGCATTAGTTGTAGCCTGGTAGATAAACCTGTACTGAAATCCTGACACTTCACTGACTGCATCATAATTAAGTAAATATATTCCAGGCGATGCTGGATGTGGACTCACAACAAAGATGGTAGTTGTAGCTATGACAAGTAATTCCGAAGGTGCTCATTTTTAACTTGTTGCTCTGTGGGAATGTTTATAGGATACAGTCTGTAGTGTGTGAGAGGTCAGCAGGCTGCTTTGGTACCTACAGAACTGATGAGAGTCAGATGGCACGAGTCAACCTGTCTCATAAAATCTGAAATTGAAAATAGAATCCTCATAATCAAAAATATTTTTCAAAGCAAATGCAAAACTGGAAAAATGAATATTTTATGCAGCTGAATAGTCCAATTCATCACCCTCCTCCTGGGGTTTACTGAAAAACACAAGAGGTAGAAATCAAAGCCAGCTCTTTCCATGTGAGATCAGCCAGCCTCTGGATTCCTTCAAACCACTTCTCCGGTGGTTTTCAGAGCTCAGCGTATGTCTGGAGCATGTGCAACAATGCTTTCATCCTGACAGGGCTGTGTTGTGCTTGTTGTCTTCTCCTCAAAGAGAAGATGTTTGTGCATCAACCCCTCAGGGGCAGCCACTGTCACAGACTTTAGCTCAGAGACGTAAAGGTCCAGCCGCCCCAGAAGAAAGTTACGCTGACATTTCTGTAAATGCTGAGCTCTCCCACAAGTACCCCCTTCCCCTTTCTGTAGCTCTCAGCCCAGCCTTTTCTTCACTGACATTTCATTGATAATGATTTAACTGCAAACAACAGTAGATGCCCAGAGCCAAACCTATCCCTCATGTCACTTCACAGCACCATTTAACCTGGGAATTAGGGTTTTTTTTTTCCACTGATACCAGCAAAATCATATGAGGGATAAATCCAGACCAGAGCAGCCAAAATATTTCTTTGCATTTTTTTTTTTTTGCAGTGATTGTGAGGATCAAATTTCAGATAACGCATTAGGAGAGCAGTGTGCCAGGTATTACAATCTTTTCAATACTTCATCACAGCTTCTCCATCCTGCAAGGATGACTTATCACAGGTCAGGAAACGTAAAGTGGTTGTGAGCGGGCCAAGGATAGCCAATGAAGAAGCCTTTTGAGTAAGAAGAAGCTCTTTGTGCAGCTGGTATCTCTGTACCTTGTGATAATGGTCTGCTGTGACAGCTGTCCCTGCAATTTGGTGTTTCAACATGTCTGAAGGGGAGGAACCAAATAAGGGACAGGAAAGTCACTTGTGCATCTCAGCAGCCTAAATCTGAAAAGTTCTTTGGGAGACAAAATATTCCTGTTAAATGTATTTTCAGGTGCCATCATCCCCACTGCTAAGGTTGCTATTGTGAGACATGCTAATATCCAATTTAACACAGGTTTTTGCAATGGCATTATTTATAATCACCATGGAATATGTTTCAGGACATCAAGAGTATTCCACCCACCCTACAGGGATCAAGGAGTTGGGCATGAAAAAAGAGGGGACATGACATTTTATAGCTTATAGATGCTGTAAGGACAAAAACCACTTACTGGTCCCCTGTTTCTCACTACAACTTCCCATGTACATGAGAAGACACCATATATATTGCTCCTGTAGTTAAACTACAATGGAAAAAACAGCTCTTCTTTTGCCCTTTAAGTTCTCCAGATGGAAAATGTCAGTATTGACTCCATGCAAAATGATCATTCCTCTCTGTCGATATTTGAATCACCTCAGGATTTCCCTCTCTTCTTTTTGTTTAGAGAGATGTCAGACAGGGCTTAAATGGGAGAGATTTGGGGAATACAGTAGAACAAAACAATTAGTTGAATAAATACCACCCATAACCCCTGATACATTGATGCTTAACAATAATGTGAGAAGTACACACTCTCTTCCCTCTTCTTTCCCTTTTCCCCTTCCCCTCTCTTCCCAGAAAATTAAAAGAAAATAAATCAATGTGTTCTATGGAACAAAGACCCACCTTTGCAATCCATGGATGACCAAAGGTGTTTATACTTCTGCAGAAGACCCGCAGTGTGGTCAGGAGGCACAGTGATGACAGCACTAGAAGGAACAATCAATCAGACACACTTAGGCTGCTTTACACTTGTTCTTCACTTTCCTAGGTGTGCTATGAAGTCACATCTCTGACTGCTGTCACCTGTGTCTTCTCATTCCTTAGTTTATTTATCTCTACCTTCGTACCTTGCCTTTTGTCTGCAACGTTTCCTGTCCCAATTACCTTTTTTGCATCTCACTTTGTCTTTTCTTCTGCTTTAATCGCTGTCTTTTTCTCTTTCACTTTGACTTTTTTTCTTCTCTCTCTTTACCCCTCCTTCCCAAACTGTATCTGGTTATCTGATATGACAATAACATTTCATTCAGTAGGGTAGATTGTGTAGAAATAATGCTGTAGGTAATTTCGCAAAAAGGAAGGAAAAAAGAAATCACCTTTTTGCTATTTTGTCTGTCAAGCTTAAGGAAAAAGAATAATCTGAATCAGTTCTGTCTTGCAAACTGTTTTTGCTCAAAAATTGATATAGTTCATTCTAACTCAAAATTTTCAAAAGCCTGAACTGAAGCCATGTCTTATGTTTTCAATTACCTAAATTAGTGGGTGAAGAGACACTAAAAAAACAGTCTTGAAGAATCTTCATATTTAATGAGTCAGGTTTGGGGTTTTTTTTAATAAAAAGTACAGGGATCCTGTCTCCTAAAGGGATGCAAGGAAAGTCAGTCCTGGAGTCAGTTCGTTCTTCAGAACCTGGTTCAAATGAACCCGGAGCAGAGGAACCTGGAAAGCAATGGTGAATAAACTACCTTCATGTGGCCACTTCACACAAGCCACTGGGCTTTTCAGTGATATCTGAAGTGAACTTCAGCACTGTAGAGAAGAGTAGCAAAAAAAGAATAAGGTCATTGTCTGAGTGTGACAATAGGTCCCCTGAGGCAGAGACAAAAAAAGGGCATATTTGGTCACTGCTGCAGTTGAGGCTTCCCAGAATAATTCTTGTGCCCAAGACTGTGAGGTAAAGCAACTCTTTGAAACTCACCAGGCACACACCTTCCAGCAATAGCCAGTCACAGCTTGTCGAGCTCTCCATCCCCACAGACTGTCTCAGCATTTCCGACAGTGCACGGCGAGAAAGGCAGTTTGTATTTTTATATGAAATGTGAGATCTGGTTTGGTGGCTTCTCTCCCCACAGAATGCACTCCGTGTGTGTTTTTCATAAATGTTCTCCACATCCCCAGCCACAAATTCACCTGGTTTAACAGCCCCCACATCCCACGCTGGCTTACAAATGTGCAGAGCTGTGCAAAAGAAGTTACTGCTGCACCAAAAAATGAGAAAACAGGCATGTCACGGGTCACAGAAGGTACAGGTGATTTCTGCTTTCACAGAGCAGAAGGCAGTTTTCAAAGGCAGAAAGGTGTTGTCTTCACATGCAAATAGGCTCAGCAGAGACCTTAAATTCTAGCATGTTCCTGTTTCATACAGTTGATAGCACTTTGCTCCAACTCAGTGGTTGTGGATCCACACAAATCTACCTGCTGCTGAGTGAGTTTCAAAGAGGTCTGAGTGTCTCCTGTGGTCTTCCAGCATTACTGTTGCTGATGTTCTTGTGGCAGCACCAACAGCGCTGCTTATGGTCAGGGGTCCCAAAGTGCATGGTGGTTTATCCTGACAGGCAGAGCTAGCCAGCAGCATTGCAGCAGAGTTCTAACAGCAAGTTTCCCTATCACTAAAATAATGTAGTGTAACAGTTCAGTATTTTGACCCAGAGCTGTTTGAACCATTCCTTACTTCAGCTGATTCTTCACTCTTCAGAGTTCTTCACCCTGAGGGTGGTGAGACACTGGCACAGGGTGCCCAGGGAAGCTGTGGATGCTCCATCACTGGATGTGTTCAAGGCCAGGCTGGACAGAGCTTTGAGCAACCTGGTCTAGTGGGAGGTGTCCCTGCCTGTGGCAGGGGGTTGGAACTAGGTGATCTCTAAGGTCCCTTCCAACTCAAGCCATTCTAAGATTCTCTGATAACCATGGGATGACAGCCTTGGATACACCTCTTGACTTAATCTCTTTCCCTTTACTGTCACCTCTGATATGGGTCTGTGCATGGGGAGTGGGCTTTCTCTCCTGAGATCAGATGGGAAATGGACAGGACCCATGCATGGTGTTTTCTCCTGTGTAGTGTTAGATTTGTGTTGGGTGTTCAAACGCACTGTATGTTGGCTACGATAAAAGGGAGGGTCCACAGCACGCGTCTATTATATGTAACAAAGTGGTGGCTGTTTATCTTGCTGATAACCTCCAAGAAGAGAAAGAATATCACTTTTGGACTCATTCTATCTCTGTGGGTTCATTTATAGTCTTTGTATATGGACTTACGCTGAGATGTTCCTCAGGAAAGGGAGAAGATAGTGAATATTGGTCTTTTTAGTTTTCTCCTTTATTTATAGGTACAGCTGAGAACTAATGAATCAGTTTGGAGGAGCTGTGGGATGTTGTCAGTTATTTGATCTTTTGGTAGTGAACTAACTTATTGGACATCTTTATTTCTGAAAATTATTGTTGAGTTTACTTTTTAACTAATATGTGGTCTTAGATTTATTTTCCAGTGTTTTGTTTGGAATCTGTGCTATTCATAATGTGCTAGTCATTGATTCAGTTGTATTTTTCTTGTGTCCCAGCCAACAGAATGACAAATATTCCAGCTGAATCTTTCCTTTCGAATATTTTAACATTTTATTTTAAAATCCTGCTCAAAGTTGGGAGGGAAATGAATGCAAAAGATCTGTGAAAATAGTTCATAGTGTATTTACACCATTTGCTTAATTCTATACTTGGAATCGCTATCACTGTTCAAGAGGAACAGGCAAAATTAGGTCTTAGATGGAATGAAAATACATCTGTTAAAGGAAAATTCTATAATAGTAAAAGGAAGTAAAATTTCTCTTTGCGGATAACAGAAACCCCGTCACCTTCTGCAGGAGTAGTCACACCCGCATTGTGCCTCACCTTTCTTCAGGGGCTTGCTTGTGAGATGTTTGTTGGGCAGCTGTTTCCTAAGGGTTCTGTGATAGACACTTCCCTCTGACCTGTGTGGATCCCCTCAGTCAATCACTGCTGGACCACTTCTCTGCAAATCAGAGAATGGAAATCTGTGCATTTTGAGCAATCACCATTTGACATACACTGAGGTCTCACACTGGCAGTACTAAAATATTGCCTGGATTTCTCAAAGATTCTGGATGAAAATGTTCAGCTTCAGGAGAAGTTGTTGGAAGACAGTTGGACCTTGTTATGACAGAGAAAAAGGAATTCATCAGAGATCTGATTAAATCAGTGGTCGTATTCATTATATCACAGGCAGGCAGAATAAAGGATCAACCAGCCACACACATGCTTAGTTCTTTAAGAATGGAGTTCACAAAGCTGAAAATAGTAGTAAGCCAAATTAGCTGGTATAAAACAATACAAGTAAACAACAACAGCAAAAAGAAATGTGTACGGAAAAGCTGAAGAATGTTGTATTTAACGTTCAAAAAAAATTTGTTTATCCATGATGTAAATCAAGAATCCAGAGGTAAAGATACACTGGTTGAAAACAAAAACAAACCCTATTTTAGAGGAAAAGTGAAAACAACTATGAAGATAAATATATTTGGGATGTGGAACCAAAGACAAAGTTTTAAGGAATATTATCATTTGGAAGCTAGAAAACGAACAGGAGAAGCCAAGGAATGCATGAAGATCTAGCTAACTCCCATAACTCAGAGCAGTGGGAGATCTTGGACACTTGGTATAGTTCTTAGTTGCTTTTTCTTGATCTTTTAAAATAAAAGTAAAAGTCTAGGATTGCAGTTCTTTGGGCAGCTGAGGTCACTGCCCCTGGGAGGCAGCACAGGTCCATTAACAGAAGTAAATTTTGAAAGCAATCAATAGTCACACAGAACAGATGTGTTAGCAAATGTTTTGCTTCTGTACGTATGAGGGGAAAAGGTGATGACTTTAATGTCCTAAGTCATGATGATGAAATGAATTCCTTTCAATAGTAACACATTAAAATGTTAAACACATAGTAAAACTGATATGCTGAAGAATTTTTGAATAGGTAGGCACTTGAAATCCTGTCTCTAAAATGCTGATTGGGCTCTCTGGGCCAGTAATGTCAATTATTAACAAATCTTGGAACTCCCTGGCTTTCCCAGAGAACTGCAAGAAAGAAACCATGACAACATTTTTAAAAAGACAAGTGAGATGATCTGTCCTGATGTTGAACAACAACTAAATAATGCAACAACCGATTGAGGAGAGATAATGGATGGTAATATAATTAATATCAATCAACATGGCTTACGGAAAATAAATCTTGTCATATTAACTTCTTTTTTTTTTAAATTAAATCAGGCAGTTGACCCAGCACCTCCTGACACTTGATGGGAAATAGAACACCTTCAATGGATTAAAATCTGGCTAACTGCTCAGTCACAAAACATCTTCATAAACAAGCAATTATACCTGAAAGGCCGTGTTGCCATCACGTCCAACAAGGATTCATCTAATCTAAATATGATTTACACTCTGGCATAGAAATTTTCTTCCTCCACTAGACAGATACAAAGTGTGGACTAGATAGTAATCAAACAAGGAAAAACTCTCTTTGTTGCTTGGGTTTATATGATCCATTCTAGAGGACAGTAATCTAAACAAAGGCTTAGGTAATGCGGAAGAGAGATGTTTGGATGTACGAACCAGGTGGCAGTTGAAGGCTTAGTGGACATGGGTTAGTGCTGGCCTGGCAGTGCTGGGGGAACAGTTGGACTTGATGATCTGATAGGTCTTTTCCAACCAAAACAACTCTGTGACTCTGTGATTCTAAGGCCATCTAACAGAGATGACATCATTCCCCCATCTATCCATATGCGTGATGTTAGCGTATGTCGTAGCACTGCCACTCAAGCTTTACCTTGAGAGCAGAGATTTCAGCAGGTTAGCCAGCAAACACAGCATTTAGACAGATCTGAAAAAATATAATCCAAAAGGGCTTGTCTGCTAATTCTAGAACATTAAAGTGTAGTATAAAGCTCTTTTGAAAAAGCGTTTTCTAAATGAATGTTAAACTCCAAGGGGTTACCCAGGGAGCTATATATTACACTGACATTAACACCAAATGGGTTCATCTTGGTTAATGTTCTTACAGTGAATGCCAAAGCAATTCATCACGAGTGCCTACATATGGTAAAGTATTAACACATTTCACAGGCAAAACATCCTTTGAATGTCATGGTTCCGGCACCTGGGACCAGAGAGGAGCTCGGGATGTGTGACACAAACTACTGTCACATTTTCAAATGCTGCCTTACAGGTGAGAGATTAATCTGGTCTCTGTTAAGCAGGTATGCAAATATTCACTGACTCGACAGTCACCGCATTCACAGCACATTGAGAGTGATCTGTTGAATGAAAATTAAAGGTGAGTCATTTTTAACTTTTTTTTTTTTTTTTTCTTTTGAACTGAAAAGACCACCTTGTCCCCAGAAATCACTTTTGGGAAGAAGTTTGTTTACCTCTCACCAGATAGTCTCTGATTGTGCAGATTTTAGCACTGTTGCCTGAAGTGAGAAGTAAACTCATCGCAGAAGCAATAAATGCCAAACTGGAGCGGGCAGCTGCTGCTGTCTAACCCAGAAGCAAGGAGAGGGTCGTTTCAATGCTCTTGAGGAGTTGCTCCCACACCTTCTGGAGCTGAAGGTAAACTCTGTACTCCAGGGCTAGCCACCTTTAGTTTTAAGCTGTAGCAGAGGAAAAATGGAAGGTTTTGTGATGCTTTTTCCCAAACTTCACCTCTCATCCTGAGGCTTGTAGCTCTGCCTGGGGACAATAGCCACGAGGGAGCACCAGCCATCACAGCTCTGCTGGGAAAGGACACACAGCTCTGCCAACAGCTAATGTAGCAGTTTCATCTCCTTATTTTGTGTCCAGCTTAGTGCATGGGAAAAGTTCCCTATTTTGGCTAACAGGAACCGAGCCTTTACATCACGCGCAGGTACCAGACCAAGCTCTGTCCAGGCTGGTGTGTCTAGACAGTGCTGTGTCATGCTGAAGAATGAGCTCAGGACACAGAAGCTTTAGAATCGCTTCAGCCTGGCACTGTGCCTGAGGTAATTAATCTTGCTTTGCAGCGGGACTAATTAGTCCGGAGGAAGTACAAGGCTGACCATTACTGTCAAGACCAGAGGTAGCTTATGCAGGGCTTCTGTCGGCATCTCTGCATGGTGCAGCGCCTCAGAGCATAAACACGCCCACGGTAAAGTGCTCAGCAAGTCCTTGAGGCATAAGGCTCTGGGCATGACGTTCATCTTCATTAAGGACCTGGAGTAACACAGCTGTACTGTAGTGCCTGGCAGAAAAGACCTGGGGTGATGGTTGAAAGCTGGATGAAGATGAGCCAGTGTGCTGCCAGGTGTCCAAGAAGGCCACCCGCATCCTGGCTTAGACCAGCAGTGGTATAGCCAGCAGGACCAGGGCAGGGATCATCCTCCTGGATTGGGCACTGGGGAGGCCGCCCCTTGAACCCTGGGTTGAATTTTGGGCCCCTCACTCCCAGAAGGACATTGAGGGGCTGGAGCGTGGCCAGAGAAGGGCAACAGAGCTGAGGAAGAGTCTGGAGCACAAGTGTGGTGAGGAGCCGCTGAGGGACGTTAAAAAACCCAAAGTCAATCCCCAGTACTGTTTTATTAACCTGATGGAGTATCTAATGCAGTTGGCTGTCCAGAAACAGGAAATCACCATCTCACCACCTAACAATGATACTTTATACCTTCCTGCTTTCCCCTCTGACTCTTATTTCCCTGTAACTAAATATTATTGTGTTTATTTCAAACAGTGACCCCAACCTCTTCCATTGAGACTTCCATGACTTTTTATTTTAAGTGGAAATTACAGGAAAGCTTCTTTTTAGAAGGAAAAAAAAAAAAAAAAGCAGAGCCGTACAAAGGATCAGAGAGGGCCACTGCATGTTAGCTGAAAATAATGGCTTCAGCTAATCCTGCTGAGGTAAATGAAAGCAGACTGCTAAAGAGAGCTGCTGCATTGCAATCAAATCAAATGAACCTGGGTTTCAAGTCCCACAGAGATTTTGAGGTAAAACTGAGAGAGCCAAGAGGGTTTTATTTAGAATATAGGAGCTGCAAAGTGAGTCCACCTAGAAATAAACAGCATCTCTCCTCTTTTAGGAGTCATGCTTTAACTCATTTCTGGAGAAGTAATAGCTTGGAGGTGGCAGAGACACATGAAATTTCCCAGATGCTAAATGAGAGATGATGAAAACTCTTTGCAGAGTTGCCATCACATCATTGTATTAGTTGCACACGATAAGATAAATCAGTGTTCTAAGCAGCAGGGCAGGGAAAATAAACACCCTTTGTGATCTGCAGATAATATTTTCCAGTGGAGCTCTCCCAGTGTTTCTGGGGTCCTCACAGGCACCATATGGGTCACTAGTCATTGCAGAGCTTAATCATGCTGCTTCTTATCCTTTAAGTAAATTTTAGCAGATCCTGCAAATGGATGTTGTTTCACAGCACTCGTCCTTCAGGGCAGAGAACTCTGCTGTCTGCAAGGTTTCAGAGAGGACTCCAAGCTCACCTTTTCCTCAAACCCCTGGAGTATGTTGAACATGCCTGTGTGACTGTAGACCACTGCAGCTGTCCTCAAACACTTCCACTGTGTTGCTGCCTCCTCCAGGAAGGAGATCCTGGGTGGTCTTTTGCTGCAGAAAGAAGGAGCAGGAACACAGGGCAGGAACACCAGTACTTCTTATGAAACTACAGCAGTAATGGTCTTACAGATGCTGTTCCTTGGCAACTCAGGGGCGATGCACATTCCTTGCACCCTCAGAACTGCAGAACTTCTAAAAGGTAGCACCGGAAGGTTAAGAAAAGAGTGAGTTGGAATGGCAAGTGTGACCCATGAGGGCATTTGCTTCTATGCACATGAATTCTCACATGGCACCGAGGAAGATTTATCTGTCATCTGAGTAGTTGCAGGGTGACTGCTGGAAGATTTAGAGGACTGGGACCATGCAGCATGAAGAGACTGGGTGTCAGTAAACGAGTATTAATTGCATTGTCACTCGCTACACTTTGACTATTTGTGAAGCAAAAAGAGAAGTATGAGAGCCAAGGAGCTGAAACTGGTCAGAATCATGCTGGTTGTGTAACAGCAGACTGAGTGGTGATTACTGAAAGACACGTCGGTCCTGTATGACTAAGGCAAGCCATTAAGAGCACACCGTGACTGAACCGGTGCCAGAGAGGGCTGCTTTGTGTCAGTGCATGAGTAAACCCCACTTGGCTTCAGCGGGAGGTTAAGATGAGTTGCTAATGCCCCTGTTGAGTCTTGGGAAAGTGGTTTGATCCACAAGGTACATGCCTGTTTTGTGAGATAAAGTAAATAATACGTAGTGATTTTTCATAGGATGGAATGGCACTGAGTAGTCAAGGACCAACGCAAATCTGGGTTGGCAAGTCCTATCAGCTGTTTCCTGCTGAAGATGTACAATAGCATGGTGTGTCTTGCCACAGAACCAGGTAAGCAGCCTAGAAATGTCCACAGAGCAAGACAGTTTGCTCCTGAGCTACTTGTAGCATGTTTTCTTGCAGCAACATGATTATCTGGTGTTCTCTCCAGTGCAGCTGTCAGTGCTTCTGCTCCCTTCAAGCACTTGCTCCTTCCCCTCACCCATTCCTCAGCTTTGGGGAGCTGGGAAGATCTGAAGCCATACTTTCCCTTTTCCATTTATCCTCTTCATCAGCTCTTTAACATCTATGAACTTAATGCCTGGCAAATACTCAGGACACCAATGAAATTATGGAAGAAGCATTATTAGACTTAAGGAAAAAAATTAAATAAAAAGAGATATTAATGCCTTCAATGTATTTAAGGGTTCATCATAACCTAGGGGTGGGTTCATAAGGCCAGATTTGCCTTTCAAATGACACTCAGGGAAATCCATCAGCTCCCAGCACAGTGAGGTGGTGAGGGCATTTATCTAAAGTTTGTTCCCATGGTGACTGTACCAATGGAGGGGAAAGAAAAATAAATCTTCAGGTAGCACCAAAAAAAACCCATTCAGCAACTTCTGCTAAACTTGATGTAGGAACAGGTAACTTTAGCTCACATAACATTTCCGAATGCTTCAGGAAAGCAATTGCCATGGGGAGGATCCTCTTTGTCTGTGAGCCCCTCTGTGGCTACCTCCTCCAGAATAGCAGCAAAGCTGTTAGAAGATTCCTGTGCCAGAGGAAACAAAGACGTGTCTCCCAAACAGGGTGATATCTCCTAGAGGTGCCCCTCAGGCGTTGTCTATGAGGGCTGTGTCTGCCACCAGAAGGGTCCTTCGTGCCAGTGTCAATTTTACAGTCTACAGCTGGGGAAACGGCATCGCTGCAGACTTCTGCCAGAGCAGCTCAGAGAGGAGATTCCTCTGTTTTCCTAGGGACTTTGCTTAAGACTGGTAAAATACCAATCTTGTTTATTTTTCTTTAGTGAAAAAAAAAAACCAACCAAAACTATCTGCATGACCACCCACTGCTTGTTTGTAAAGTTCATTATAATTGTTCTGTGGATTTCATTCCTGTGTCGTGTGACCTACTTCAGTGGAGGTCTCTTGCTACTCACACTGTACTGGTTCATTCCTCTAGGAAATGTGCTTACTGGCTTGTCAAGAACACACCTTGGGTGCTTTTCCATTGTTTAAACTCACCCTTCATTCATTTCTTCTGACTTCCAGAGAGCACTTTTAAGGTAAATAATGCAGTGTCCCATGCAAAATGGGTGGTGGAAGACTCTGGCCTTGGAGCAGCAGGCAAACCCAAGCGGTGCCCACTTGGAATTATACCCATGTGGACAAGGAAAGGAGTGCCAGTGCACGCATGGATGCGTGTCCAGGCCAGCCTTACAGGCAGAAGTGCATAGCCTCGCCGAGATGGCAGCACTTCTGGAGACGGGTGATTTTAGTAAATCACCAGACCTCTCACCTGCTTTCCTGGTGGCCAACACAACACGACTACAAGCATACTGCAGACTTAAAGATCAGGGGTTGTAAAAAAACCAACCAAACAAAACAAAACACCAAACTGAAACAAAAAAACCACTGCTCTGCAAACGTTATGTTCCTATCCAACCCTAGGCTCTAGCTGTCATGTGTTCTCCATGGAACCAGCTCGCAACTGTTTTGAAAAATTGTGCAAATCAGAAACAAATAATGGAGTAATTTGCCAGTGATTGAAATTGTTGGCAAGGAACGAAGGCATTAGTAGGATCCAACCGTAATGATTTTGTAAGCATATTATCTGCACTGGACAGCTGATTTCACAGAGTAAGCATGACTTTATCCATCATTTCCATCTCTTACTTACGGGGACGATCTTCCATAAAAATCCCTATTCTTTAATGGGCATTATTCATGTATGGCATTTTAAATCCCCTAATCAATATTCAGCCTTTGCCCTTTTTTCGTCCCTGCTTTTCGCCTTTAGGACAAAACCATCTGTTTCAGCCCATTATAAATTTAACATTGTATCATGGTTGCAAATCTGATTCAGATCAATGGCTTGTAAGTTACAAACCCTAACGATCTAATCTGTGGTTAAATATTCATGAAGGGAGCTGGAGAATACGCACTCCCCTCCTTCCTAATGGATGTAAAAGTACCAGCTGCATTTTACCGACGGATCGTGTGCCTTTCCTTATTGCAGAAGAGTCTTACAAAAGCCTCTACATTGCAAAACTCTTATTCCAATCTGCAGCATTTATTCACCATTAAAGGAAATAGCAACATAATTCCTTATACATATACATATATATATATATCTCTCACAGTATATTAACGGTAAACATACCTATTCTTTACAGCAGCCTCTCGGGTAGAGTACTCTGTGCGATACAAGCCAGAGCAGATACAGGGATCCAGACATGAACCTCTGCCATCTGCAAACTCTGAAGCTCACGGTGACTTCTGGGTACAGGCTCAAGGGCAGCAAGTACATACAGAAACCCTCCAGGTCCCTGCTGTGCCAGTGTGCTACAGGAAAGAGACACACCTATAAGAAACTCTAGGTATTTGCTGATCTGAGTTAGAATTTTGTAAGGAAAGGTTACATATGAAGATAGGCACTTTTTCCCACATCATTTTCTTTCTCTGACAAATACCAGTCCTTTTAGATTTTAAGCTGAAAGGAAATATTTACCAATGCAAAGAAGCTCAGATAACCCTAGCAAGTGATTCTTGTCATGAAACACTATTTGGAATATTAGCATCCCTGTTAACACCAGGAAGCCTCTGATTCTCTGCAGACACTGAGAAATAGAATGAAGTGAAAAATCACCTTCTTCTGCCTCAATTTCCTATACACATTTTTTACTTTTTTTAAGTTATCACTCTTTAAGCATCAAACTGGGAGGGAAAAAACATCAAAACCCACAAGGTTTACAAGCAATAAAAATATCTTCCCACAGTTTCCAAACTAGGTTCTTGAAAAATGACTAAATTTAAGAGGCCTGGGCTGACTCAGCACTCAAAATGGGCCGGATCCGGAACTGTTATGGGAGCGCTGACCTCCGCCGAGATTGATGAAGGTGCTGCCTGGGCACGTCCTCTGAGATCAGGACTCAGCTATGACTCAGAGTCATTCTCACTCCTCACTTTCTTCCTTTACCTCAGAAGATCCTAAATTTGTTCCATCCATAATGTCATTAGCTTTAATCTATTCTGGAACACTCAACCAAAATTTAACAGCTCTCCATGTCTACTGCTTTGCTGTCCTGATTAAAATCGTTTACTACAGCAGCTACCCTTCTATTTGCTCTTTCACACTTACTTTGTAGGACAGAACCGCACAAAAGGCTCACTCCCAAATTCCAGCCAAGGGTGACAGAAGAGCATGTCCTTTGCTTTCCTGCAGCCCACCGGGCAGCTGAATTGTGGCTCTGGAAGGAAATGGAGCAGGACTCTGGAGTATTTGGCAGAGTGTGCCCCTTTGATGTGTAAAAGGTCAGGAGTTCGGGATTAGAAGCAGCCAGGTGAGATTTCACAGGAAGGAATTTGTCTCAGTGTGGGCAGGTAGAGTCTTTTCTCTGGGTATGGTGTTGCTGAACAAGAAGCTGCTGGGTTTTAATCTAATAACATCGATATGCGATGATCTGATGAACAGCGAGCGCAATCTACTCTGGGAAGTGACCTTACTGAAGAAGTTATCACTCTTTCGTGTGAAAATATGAACTGGATAAACAAGAGATAACCAGAAACACCCAGGCAAGGATAACTCTGTTCACCTTGGCAATAGCGCAAGTGCCATTGCAAAGGGAAGGAGCACTTGCATCAGCACCACCCCCTTCCAGGCTGTGACACAGATGTTTGGCTGTGCTGGTGTCACTGCACACCCCAGACAAGACTCTCTCCGTGAGCCAGGGAAGGTTGCAAAGGGACAGGGAGAATGTGCGGGATCACCGTGTGGGAGTCAGGCACATGCTCCACAGCCTGGACATAACTACAGACAATTTACCAAAGCCTTTCTTCCTACAGGCTTTGTTCACACAGGGCCTCTAAACATCCCTGTTACCTCATGTAGAACCACAGAGACCATAGAGTCATTGTGGTTGGAATGGATCATGGAGTCCAAGCGTCCCCCCCAGCACTGCCAGGGCACCACTAACCCATGTCCCTCAGCAACACATCTCCATGGCTTGGATCCCTCCAGGGATCATGGGGACTCCACCACTGCCCTGCGCAGCCTGGGACAGCCCTGGAGGGGAAGAAATTGTTCCTCAGCTCCAACCTAAAACTCCCCTGGCACAAGTTGAAGCCCGTTCCTGTTGCTTGTTCTATGAGAGCAGAGCCCAACCCTCCCTGGCTCCAACCTCCTGTCAGGGAGCTGTCGAGAGACAGAAGGTCTCCCCTGAGACTCCTTTTCTCCAGGCTGAACAGCCCCAGGTCCCTCAGCTGCTCCTCACCACACTTGTGCTCCAGACCCTTCCCCAGCTC
>WTSP01002084.1:292004-310989 GCA_025331215.1 Actenoides lindsayi
GTCGAGAGACAGAAGGTCTCCCCTGAGACTCCTTTTCTCCAGGCTGAACAGCCCCAGGCCCCTCAGCTGCTCCTCACCACACTTGTGCTCCAGACCCTTCCCCAGCTCAGTTGCCCTTCTCTGGCCACACTCCAGCCCCTCAATGTCCCGAGTGTGAGAGGCCTAAAAATGAACCCAGGATTTGAGGTGCATTGAGGGGTTGCAGACAGAGGATGCAGAGGCTACAGAGCTGAAAGCAGATGTGCCCCACTGAAACCAGTGCAGGGTCATCCCTGTGGCAGCAGCAGCATCCCCTGTGGCTTTGGCAGGAACATTTATGGACACACAGAGCTCTGCATTCTGCACTGTCTGGACTGGGATCTCTGATGTTGCTGCACCACCCCCATCTTATCAATACCTGAACCATCTCTTGCAGGGAGGTGTGCAGCTGGTGAGCGGAGCTCACTGGCAAAGGAGCATCTTGAGAAGGTGTCATTTCCAAAATGTTCATGCCTTCAGGCCCCTGGTCTCCAGCTGAATCTCAAGAATAACTAGGAAGCAAGGAAAGCAGAGCAGGAAGTCAGCAGTCACAACACATGTATCTTACATACAGCATCTTACTAGAGATTTGATTTTATTATAACTGCTACTGCTTTTTTAACAGAAGTTTCTGATGTCACTGCAGTGTCATTCCAAGAAGAGTCACACCAGCCTTTACCTCTTCTTTCAGGCAGACCCAAGATGATAATACTGTTTTTCAGCTCAAATAAGAAATATTTTGGATTATCATTCTAGAGTAACCAGCCTAAGTCAGGGTGTACTAAATCGGTCAAATTCTTACATTAATCAAAGCACTGAAAAGCCAACCCTCATAAAGTATAAATTTAATTATACTTAACTATACTTATCTATTTTAAAGCATGAATGTACATTACAAATTCTTTTGTGTGCTAAGGTGTTTTTCTTTTAAAAAGGCACCAGAATAGGTACTACAGTTCTAACAATAGGTATTGTTACACAAAGATCACTTCAAATATCTTAAAAATAGATCTATTTTTAAAAGCTTGCATTTTTTGCTTGCAGGAATTTTTCCTATTGCCCATGTCAAGATAGCTATTTTAAGAATCTCAAAATAGAAGACCCTATCGACCAGCCAGAACTATAATAAACCCAAAAGGTTCAATTAACTCTCCTTGGCCAACCAGATTGGGACCACTTCAGAGCCCCATTGCTGTAGGCAAAGATGTGCAAGGAATCTCCAGCATCCCATTCACCCACAGATGCTCCCAAGAACTCCTCCACTGGGATAATGGAGAGAGGTCTTGGTTTGATTTTGAGTCAAGGCTTTCTTCAGACCTGTAAGATTTCTCAGGTCTTTAGAAGAGTGCATATTTTGACTCAAAAGAGCATTTTTAGGAAAAGACCTTCAGCTGATATAAATATCCTCCTTTATGGTTCTGTTGAAGACAGAGAACTCCGTTGGTTTGCATGAGCTAATAAAATGCCTTCAAAATGAGAAAAGTGCTTATAATAAGCAAGATGGAATGATAGTCTGGCTATAACACATTGAAATATTCCCTTCCATAGCTTTCCTCCCCTCTGACGAAGTTACAATGACCAGACAAAGCTATAAGCTAAAATGTAAAGGCAGACTTGACTCAGTATCGGTAATACCAGAGTCCAACTAGTTTGTTTCAGATACTGTTGGATATCAGGGATCAGCAAAAATGGTGATGTCATCGGTGTTATTTCTTCCTCCTTTTGTCTGTTTTTCATAAGTGGGTTAAGTGAATTACTGGCTGAGATACAAAGGTAAATCTTTATTTGTGCTAAAATTGTTTAACTGCCCATCTTGAAATTTATCTGTAGGCTTGGAGACATCCAGCCAGGTGAAGTAAACAACCTTTAAGTGACCAGACATCCAGTACAAGCAGCAAGTGAGGAACGGGGAGTAGTCAAAGCAGAAATGCCTCTCCAGCCTAAGTGAACAATTTAGAAGCTGAAAATAACTCAGACAGACATATCACTTTTCGGAATAATTTAAAATAACCCACGCAATGTACAAAGCGCTGAAAAGTGGGCACATACAGATAAGGAAAGCAGTTAAAGCAGCTGATACAGACTCTCAGTAGATTTTGATTAACAGCCCAGAGTGGGTGAAACTATTAATGTCCACCTGACTTCGAGAAGTGTGTTTCTTTTAATCCCCTTGCCTTGGTTTGACACAGGTACGACTCTTGTCGTTAGAAACCTTGTTCCACCGAGGAGCCCACGTCGAGTGACACTGGGCTCCTTCATCCATCTTTGTCGTGAAAATTCCTGCTCATTTTATGTTATCCTGTGTTATGTGTACCAAAATAGAAAGTTCTGCCTGCTCCTCTAAATTCTCTATTTTAGGAGAATATACAGAATTTTTTATTGAGTATTGAGTTACTGGCCTGGAATTAGCCACACACTGTCTTTCCTTTTTAAGACAGCACTTAGATCTACTTTATCAACAGCTGATCTGCTTTTTCATACAGATTTTGAAAGCAAAGATAATTATTTAAAACGCAAGACTATTGATAAACAGAGTTTTTTTCTCAAAACAATCCTAATAAAGACAAGAGGTGATTTAACTGAGCAGTCCTCCTACTAGAACCAGATCAAATCCGATCTGTGCCTGCTGCCTGCCAGCAGCCCTTCGTTCCTCTTTTGCTTCTGCAGCTGCTTTGTGTCGAGAAAACACTTCAGACACAGTACTCTCCCATTCTGCACTATTAAGGTCACAGAGAACTGTTCTTGCTTGGATCATCTGTCTCTGCCCAGCTCAGGCTAAAAGCAGAACTTCAAATACACATACATACCATTTCCATGCAGAGATGCTTCAACTGGTTATAAACACTAGAGAGACAGAAAAGTTTTACAAGGAGCCTGAGAGTGGTCTCCTCCAGCTGCTTGAGTCTATCTGCTCTGGCGCTCTCACCATACCTGGGTATGTCCAAGCCCTTGAGATTGAGATCCACAGTACACCAAAAGCAAGCTGATGGGCATCTCACTAGTAAATAACCATCACTTTGCTATTGGAGGCAGATGAAACTAATTAAGCCTCTTAAATAGGCTACAAGGTCCAGCTGGACCACACAACCACAGGTAGAACTGGAGAAACCTTTGGCTAGATGGAGTCAAAGGCGGAAAGTGGCCAGAAACCGGCAGGGGGGCTGTGGGAGATTAGAAGAATGGAAACAACTGTGTCTGTGAGCAAATTCTAAATGTTGAGCTAAACATTCTGAGAACAGAAAACATTCCTTGTAAGTGAATCGGCACCTGTCCAGGGAGAGTGAAGGGAACAAAACCAGAAATGATGCATGCCAACCAAAGCACCGTCTACAGTTCAGACTAGTTACTCTCGCATTTGCCTTAAGTACAGGTGGAAAAAGAAAAGCTGACTCTGCCTTGGGGGTTTTGCTTTTGCTTTTTTTCCCCCCAGTTTGTCTTCATGTGATTCACTGCTTGTCAAACACGATCACAGGGGAAGAGGATATAGGTAAGAGCTGAAATCCTGGAGCACGTTTTGGCAGCACTAGTTCCTACTTAGCATACGGGCTCGGGCAATATCCTGTTAACTAGAGCCTGAAGAAACTTTTTAAGTGCGGTAGTCATCTGGGATTCAATGTTCTCCCTCTGGGCGTGTGTTAAGCACACAGTGCGGTGGAAGCCAACAGTGGCAAAAGAGCCAGTTGTCAAACACATTCAAACAGTCCCCCAAACAAACCGTGCTCCAGACAGCCTGGCATTTCCCACTTATGCAGTCAAGTATTCATGATGGAGCAGCTTCGTTTGTAGATGGTAAATCCACAAAGCTAAAAAAAAAAAAAAGCGCATATGTTTGTTTTGTAAGTAAAAGGGGAGATTTTTCCTGTTGGTACAAACTGTGTATTTCCTAAGTGGGAAAAAAAAGCTAGAAAATAGTAAATATGTGGTGGAGAAAGACACTTTCCCACATTTAAAAATGTGGAAAACCTTCTCTTTCAGATAAAAATATTTGGAAGGACATTTTCTCATGAACCTGTCTGCCAGTCAGCTCTGCCCTTAATCTCCAGCTTGGTTGCACAACTGGTGTTTAATCAGGAGTAGCAATGTCCTTTTTTACCTAAACAACTGATTAGAGGTTTGGTTGGTGTTCATTTTCTCTCTTGCAGTGACCCATGAAGAAACTGGAAACAACTTCTCACCAGGAAAGCCAGGTCATAAGCTCAGCTCAGCCCAGAGTCATCCACTCAGAGAGGCCACCAGTTAGAACTGCTGCTCTAGGTGCATTCAGGGAAGTCCTGATATGCATACAAGAGTAATCAGACAGAAGATATGTACCTGTTGCAGATGCTACATCATTGGATGTATTCAAGACCAGGTAGGATTGGGCCTTCCACAACCTGGTACCTGCACATGACAGGGGGGCTGGACTAGATGATCTTCAAGGTCCTGTCCAACCCAAACCATTCTGTGATTCTGCTTCCCTATGAACGCTGCGATCAGTTAAATGGGGATGAAGAAACCACAACTCTGGGATCGTGCCACTCTTAGAGAATGCTTGTTTCAGGACGCTGAAAGGCTTCAGAAGGTGCTCAGCCTGGCACATTGCATTGCTCTTGTCATAAACAACCCTGAAGAGAGTCACAGTGCTTTAGGACTTCTCAGCAAACAGATGGTCCGATTGTCTTCTTTGCACGCTGCTGGACGGCCTTCCCCCGGCGCTCACAGCCGGGGATCGGCAGGTACGGCCCAAACCGGCCCGCACGCCGCCAGCGACCCGGCATTCCAGCAGTGCAGGAGAGGCAAAAGAGCAACGCGCACGGCAGATTTGCCTCCTGCTCCGCTAGCAAAGCATAAGCAGCAGCTGTTCTAGCAACACTCGCTCCCAGCCAGTGCTTCCCAGCAGCGGGAGTAGCAGCAGTTCTGTGAGTCAGGACTTCACAGCCATCAGCCTTAGGAGAAATCCTGCTTAGATGGCTTCAATGCCAACTGAGCCCTGGGCTTCATTTGCAATTCTTGTCACAGTGCTTCTCCTTTTAGTAAATATCTCCCAGATGCAATTTTTTATTCCTTTTTTTTTTCCCACTAAATAAAGAGAGATCCTACTGTCTGGAATTTGCCAGTTTACCCTTTGCGCTCCTACAGTGCCCAGCAGCAATACTTTTTATTCAGAGTGGAGGTAATTGAAGGAAATTCTATGGCTGACCCGTAATTAAGGCTGCAATCAAAGATGGCAGAACACATGCCATTTGCAGAAGTGAGCCTCCAAGGAATTAATTCTCTGTGCAAAGGGAATCTTTATGAAAATATTGACATTAAGAATCTCACTGCCAATATAAGGGAAATCTCATCTTGTTCAGATGGTCCCTTGGGCTTTTCCCACTTCAGAGAGCCCCTTCAGGGTTACCTTTATGGCTTGTTTGGGAGTTTCTATCCTTGTTGCTGGCACTGTGCCATGAAAAAAAGAATTAGGAGCGGAAAAATCTTTTTCATTAGCACCTCAAGAAACCTAGAGCAGCTTTTAGGTGGCCATCTCTAGCTGGCATAGAGAGATTGGATGAATTCTAACCTGTACAGCTACAAAGATAGTTCACAAGGCAGATTTGTACCTTGTTTTTTAACCTCGCTTTGTATTCTCACTATCTTCACCCTGAGAGAAGAGGAGCAGAGCAGTATGGCCATGGGATCCTGGGTGTCCTCTATGATCCTGGTTCATTCTCCTAACTTAGGGATTCATGCCTTTTTGTACAAAAAAACAGGTTCTTGTCTTGAGGTTGGCAGTAGCATATACCAGTACGTTATATGGAGCATAAAAGGGCTTGTGCAGCCCGGTCCTCATCACGCTATACATCAGTTTTGTCATTCTGAACAGCTAAACCACCAAGAATACTTGGGGTACATGTATATGGCAGTGTTAGCTCAATCTCATACTTGGGACTTTGTCTGTTCACTCTCTCCAGTAGCTCATTAGGAAAACTGTGTCCTGAAGATGAGTCCTGAGTCTTGCCTGGCTGCTGCAGGAGCTCGAGGGTCCCTGTGGGCTGGCGGATTTGAGGAGTCTGTGGGTTTGTCACAGCAGGTCCTGGCAGCTGGGGCCCATCCCACTGGCCCATCCAGGAGCAAGACAGTCAGGAGGCCCTGGGGCAGCCCCAGCCTGGCCCTAAATCCCAGCAGCCAGCCCGATGGGTGGGATGGTCTCCTGACACTTGGAATAATTTGGAGGGTCTCTGCAAGGAAAGGCATCTAGAGCATGTGGTCTGGCTTCTCGTGAAAGGTGTCAGGGAAACTACTGATCTTGGACAGGACCCGTGAAGGAAAGAGATCAGCAGGTGCTTGCTGGAAACCCTTCAGATGACAGAGAGCACTGCCACAGCCCTACGAGCCAGCCCACCTGGATGCATGAAGAACGGCAGGAAGGACTCAGACCACCACAGCCTCGGGCAGTGTGTGGAGCGCAGGGAGCCAGGGCAGGGCAGCACTGAGCTCCTCAGCCACTGCAGCTCCTTGCAGCATGGGCACCTGCCCACTGCAGCGTTCGCTATGCACCATATACTTCAAGCTTCTGAGGGCACAGGTCATCTCCCTGTACCCAAGCCCAACAAGCTAACCTGGAGGCAGGTGACAGCGTCTTTCACCACCAGCACAGCGCTGATGGCCGCTACGTTCAGACCATCACTCGCTTTTCATGCACTGTGTCACTCATTAGGGTTGCTTCATATTTTCCAGTTAGGAAAACTGTAACAGACTAAAGAATACATATGGTTTTCTCAACTCTTTGCATACCTCAATCTTTACACAGTGAAAAAGATCATTTCACTGGATCCTCCTTGAAAACATCTCAAGCAAGCCATCAACCACACAGCTCCGCTGAACTCATTGTCGAAGATCTGGGCCCTTTTATTTCATTTGTGAAATAAAAAGTATCATGAGGCTCCAGGTGTCTTGCAAATTTGCCAAGTGCTTGTGAAGCTCACAGAACTTTAAACTCCTGGATTTCCTGAATTATTAATGTTTGTTTCAGATGTGAAGAAAAAGCACTGCTATTTTGTTTGGCTTATGCAAGCCTAGTTCTGTTCAATATTAAAAAAAAAATAAAAATTGGAAAATATCCTGAGAGTGAATTGTTGTTTGAGATTTTAATATAAACTGGATTAGTTACGGGACTAATAAATATAAGTATTTTGTGGCTGTATTGAATTTTAAGTAGGTGAGTCTATGCCCTCTGAGAATTATTTTGAAAATACAGAACTATCTCTTAAGATTTATGTCGAGATCAGAGCAATTTTGGGTTAAAACTAATTTGAAGATTGATCCCGCCAGCCATTGTCGCTGCGGAACTTTAATCTCGATGGCAGCGCCAGCAAGTCTCATGGAACTCTGTTCCATCGTTCCCACTACCTTCTGATTCTGCTGAATTCCACTCCTACCCAGTACCACAGAACTTCAGCAGGAGCTGGCACAGGATTTCAGAAATGGTCAATTTTAGAATCCCAGTGGTATTCAGAAATTCACCAGAAGCACGTGGACTAAAGAGAACTGAGGCTTCACCTGTAATCAGAATGTGCTAAACACTGGACAGAATGAGCTGTAAAGCTTGGTGAGGTGTGAACACGTTGAGAATTGCTCATGCTTTACTGAAAGTCTTCCCTTTGAACTCAGTTTCTGGCACTAGTCTGGTATCTGGGAGAGAAGTAGGGTGAAGAAAACTTCAGCTCCTTCTTCTGGCCACATAGGCAAATGTTTCAAACAGTTTGTTTGTGGTTACACAAAAAAAGAGGCCTGAAATTAGAGCAGCACCTCCACCATCACCTGAGAACAGCTGCAAGCTGTGAGTGGATGTTTCTTTCAGCTTTCTTTGCCCTCACACACCACTTTATGCCCAGGCACAGGGTGAGATGGTTATTTACACTGCTGCACAGAGAGAGAGAGAGGCAGAAATACAGCCCATTTACTTATCGCTGGCTACTCAAACCCACTATCCATTCAGAGAATAAAAATCCTAAAATCTCACCCGGTCACTGAGTTTTGCAGCAGCAGGTCTGACTTCTTCGTCCCCGTAGACCTCTGATCTCGCACGATCTGCTCAGACAGCAGCAGCAGTGTTTGTGGAGCAGGGGCAGGGGAGGCCAGAGAGCTGGCCAGCATGCAAGGGTGCTCTGCCCGCAGCACTCGCTTCCCAGGCATCCCAGAGCTCCTCACTGTCTAAGAGCTTTTAAACTTCCAACTGAGGTAAATGCAGCCTGTCCTTAACTGTCACGTGAAGCTCCCTTCTCAAAGCAAACTGACGAGTAGTGCTCTGGGTGGTTTCATCTGATGAGAAGTGCACACACATGGAGAAGCTATTTGAAATAAAGGGTCCTAGTCCTGTAAGAGCTACTTGGCATGAGAAAGAGTGGTGAAAGCTGCTGTATTCTGAGTCCAAACGAACAAGCCTGTACACACCATATTCCACGAGGAGCCCTGAATGCAACCTGCTCTAACTGACCCTGCTTTAAGTGAAGAAGTGAGTCTCCAGAGGTACCTTTCAACCTCAGCCACTCTGTGATTCCATGGTATGTGGGCAGAAAAAAAATAATGCTTCAAGGATTAAGCAAACTCCAGAAGTGCAAAGCCAAGTTAGGATGTTAAACTAGCACAGGAAAAAAGAAATTCGCTATGTGGCAATATTCTGCTACGCTTTCGGACAAGAACAGCGAGTTGACAAAACTTCAGTGGAGACAAAGCTGCACATTGCTCTTGTTTACAGGTGAGCAGGAAAATGGGAACTGGTGTGTGTGGGTGCAAGGCTTCTGAAAGTCAAATTTGATCTAGTAAGAGATCAAAACCACAATGCCAGTGAGGGCCAAGGGAGAAGAGAAGAAGGTTCAAGGTGAAAAAAAGAAAGAAGTACAGGAAGAGGAGCTTAAGACTGTATAATTTACCTTGCAACCACCTAATTTCTGCTGGTGAATACTCATATTGACATATTACCTGTCTGAAAGTCCTTGGGTACTTAGCACAGTGTTGTGCTTTTTTTATTTACATTATTGCTAATTTCCACACACGCCTCTTGTTTTCTGCTTCCCTCAACACAGGTTATGTCTATCTGCAGCTGGTTGAGATGCCTCAGGGAATTAAACTCCCTACAGATTTAATGTTTCATGTTTGTGGCAGACTACTCCACAATTTAAGATATTCTCTTCTGGTGGAATAAGGTTTTTTGTTTTCTGAGAGGACTGTAATCCTGAAGGAATTCAGGTACAACAAAACCATAAACATTAAAGCATCTTTGCCATATTCATTGTATTTATTTCTATCTTTCACTTTTCTACCAAACTAAAATCAGCCACAAAAAACTCTCTGGCACTTAGCAACTCATTAGATGTGCACTGATAAATATCCAGACTCATTATCCCTCTGAGTAACCCCAAATATATATATATATATACATAAAACCACATACTTACAGCAATGTAAGAAATCCTCATGAGGCTTTACACATTGCACTGCTCAACCTTGCTCAGGATCTCCCAGGAAAAGGAGCCATCCTGAATGCTGACAGACTCCAGGCAATGATGGAAACAATCCCAAGAGAGTGCTGGTATGAATTTGCTGTAGGGCTAAGCCATTGACTGATGGGCTGGAATATAAATGAAGATGAAGCAGAATAATTATTTCTGCTAAAGATGATGCATTATTTAAATTACTTATCAGCAGCTTAAGACTGAAATCACCAAGTGTTTAAAATTAAAAAAGGACCCTTCTGAATCCATAACCCACACTGAGGGAAAACAATACTTGAATTCTGGCAAGTTTTTATTTAAGAAAACCTTGATTGATTTCTTCTTGTGTACCCAGCAGCCTCTGATATGTACACAATTTCAAAGCTGAGAACATTTCAAAAGATGGCTGGAGGGGACAAATCCTACATTTCCTCATAGAACAGCGTCTTCCTCCCCCTGCCCTTGCAACTGTGTGATTTCCTTTATTGTTAATGAAGGCAGCTGCACTCACCAGAGAACACAGCCATAAAAGCCTACCAAAGCCTCCTGGAAATAGTCCTCTTTTGCCAACATTGTAATTGCTGAGAGGAAGGAATGCTTTCCCCCTTTTCAAATCTGCTATCATCAGAGACACTTGCAAGTAAACAGGGTCTCGAGTTTCTTAAGAGATTACCTTGAGAGATTATCTGCTCCTACTGCTGGTGCTTGACACAATCCTTTCTCTGTGACCTCCCACTCATAGCTACAGTCAGAGCTCACAGCCACAGCAAACGTATTTTAATGTCAATGGAAAATAGTCACTTCACTGAAGGAAGAAGCAGCAGGAGGGAGGCCACCCTTAGAAACAAGATGTGTTTTCTTATCCACCGTCTTCAATTCGTGGTATAATGTAGATATAACATCATTGAAAAGTTGACCTTACTGAGTTTTGAAATGTCCAGCATGTAAGGTTCACCAGTGCTTTGTATGGTCACATTAGAAAAGCAATGCATGGTGGCATTTCAGCCCCCAGCACCTTGTTGAACCCTGTGAAATCTTTCCCCACCACTGCCATCATCCTTCTTGGACCTTCCCACCACAGGATGACTCAGGCTTTGACCCAGAGATGAGAACGTGGCACTGCCCCAACTGGTACCACACCAATGGTTGCAATGGGTCATTTCAGATTGGAAGGACCAGACCACATGGAGCCATGAGGCTTTTTCATAAGCACGTGTTGTGGTCATAGCCAGTGAACCAAATATTTAATCTTTTTACATTTTTAGTGCAGCTTGAAGATTTTGATTAATGTATATGTTTAGGGGTTGCTGATGGCTAATTTTACAGTATTTATTCCTTTTTTTTTTTAAGTATTAGTGCATTCAGAAAGGTGCTTCTTCCTTTACGTTTTCAGAGAAATAAGTACATTCAAGATTTATATTACGTGTCATCTTATACTATAAAACCACAATTTCTTCATAAAACTGATCTCATCACCAGCATCCCTTTCACCATTACCTTTTCATCTGGCTGCCAACACATTCGCATCCTCTTCTTCCTCCTTATATTCCACTTGCACGATGCTCCACGCGGTTGTGCCATGTGAACTGCAGCAATAACCTCCTTCCTTTGCATCTTAATAGAGAAATAAATCCCAAGCATAAAAAGGCAGTTTTGAGGTCTGGCCTAGCCCAGACAATTTAATCAAAGTCATGAATTAGCATTTTCTAGTTGCTAGGAAATGGCACCTCGGAACATCTGACAGGCGGATGCACTTAGGCTTGCTCTCCACGACAGGAGAGGTTAATTTGATTCCAACCACTTTCCAATAAAAGGTGAATCTATTTGTACTCCTATGGCCAGCAACAGCAACACGGACTTTTCTCATGGCATTTCTTCTCAGACACTGGGCTTTTTTTGACATGAATTGTCTATTAAACCTACGTGTTGCTTTGTACCCAAAATGCACAGCCACCGTCTTTATAATGGAGAGAGAGGCACCCCCAGTCTGCATCCCACTAATCTGTTTGTCAAAGGCAATAACCGTTCCACACCTACAAGCACTGATTGGTTTTCTCTGGTACTTACTTGCATTTTTTTTAGAATGCCTTAAAAATAATCACCAGAGCAATCCGGGTGCACTTCTCCTGCTAAATTGTATCTAATAATTTTTAGTCTGTTATGAGACCACTTCAAAATATATCTTTCCTTTTATTAGAGTATTAAAGAAAATAAAGTTTGAGACTTTTGAGAAATGAAAGCCTGTCTGGGTCCATCTAATGAATTTACCTAAGGCAGTACAACTTCCCAAGGAATTATTAGTCTTATTTTTAAAAAATGAGTCTAGGTGTTATTAAATCAAGAATTGATGTAATAAAGTCACCTGCTATATTTCCTCTGGGGGAAAACTGTATATAACTCATGTGAAAAATATTCTAAGAGTTGGCTAGATGTGTGCTGAGTATGTTCGCTGAAATCCAAAAAATTCCAACACTTCCCTAGACAAAATTATCTGGTCACTAAACACATCTCAGAAAAAAATAATTAAAATTCAAGAAGTAAATAGCTCAGGACTCAAGCTAAGAGCCTGACTGGGGGAAAACAGAGAATTTCAGACCTAAAGGATGAAACGCAGATTCACAAATATCAGACAGAAAGCTTTTCAGGCAAAGATTTATTGGTAGCATGATTGGATTTTGTCTTTCTACATCTCTTCTTGAAAATAACCTTTTTTACAAATGAGGGATGACCTATAAATAATGTCCTTTGGCTGCATTTTTATGTCCTTTTCATGGTTTAATTATACCAGCTGTCCGTTACAAATTACACATGGGTACCAAAACTCGGCTTTCTCCTGTGCGGGAAGTACGATGTCACAAGTTTGACTCCAGATATAAAAAACAATTCCAACTTTGGCCATCTTTTGCCAATGAATTGGTTTATTACTAAAACTCCGGAGCAGGTGGGGTCCTTTCCTGCTGGCGTTAGTCAACACCTTTGACTGTGACTTTAATAAAAGCTGATTTTGCCCATTAATTATTTTTTTAGTGTCCGGGGGGAAAATGCCAGCTTTTGCTCCCATTGAGAAGAAAGAAATAGAGAAAAATAAAGGGAACAAGAAAAATGGAGGTGGAAGGGAGAGGGGGATGGAGAAAGGTCTGGAATGGGCTTCTGGTGGCATCTAAAGTAGCCTCCTGCTGTGACTAGGGCCACCTGCAAATCCAGACCAGGTGGCTCATGACCTTGTCCTGCTGAGTTCTCACTCAAACCAGGACAACCATCTATCCCACTGCTCCCCAAGTGGGGAGACCATGCTCAGGGTGAATGTGAGTTTCTTTGGGTGTTCCCTCCCATGCAGGCTCTTGAGGCATCAGAGTACAGACCAGTGTCCCCAGCACTCACAGCAGCCCGTCCCCCCTGGTAAAAGCAGATGCAAGAGCAAGGAACTGCCTTGGGGAAAGGTCAGAGATGAGTTTAGAGGTAATAAAGAATACAGAACAAAGAAACTTACTTGAGAACACATGCAGTGGACAGGAAGGTTTCTGTCAGCACTTAAGCAGCAGAGCATCACCTCATCCAGCACCTGCCGACTCACCAGCAGAGGAAGAGGCAGCTCATCTGGCTGCAGTGGTCAAACCACCCCAGGTCCTGGGATCTCTTTTAACTCAGAGCTTAATTTTAAATCATCAGTTGGTCAAGATTTCTGACCAAAATCATGTCAAACCACAAGGGCATGATCTCCAACCACATAACCTGGTGTAATTCCACTGAGGGCAGGTGAGGAGCCAAAAGAGTGGTTAAAAAATGCCCTGATGGAGATCATCCAGTGTAACTGAGCCTTTGCAGATTGCACCTATAGAAAAGGACACCTGCCAAAAAGCCTCTAGAAAAAGGTAACACTTTGAACCTGCTGCTCTGTCCTGTCCAGACAAACATTGTGTAGGAGACTGTAAATATTTTTATTAGTTTTAAATGTCAGCTTTGTTTGTCCAGGACTGTTGCTCGAGAGGGACAAAGTGTCTGGTAGAAATTGGTTTTGCCATCCAGGGAAAATTTCATTTTATCTTTTAGTGTGACACCCTGATTATATCCAAGAGATTTAGGAGAAAGATATTAATTCTGCATATTTTCCCAAGGATTGGCTGGCTTATGGTGCTGTGAAATAGTTCCCTGCTGTCCATCAACCTCGTGCAGTCTTTCTGAGCCTATTAAGGCAGGTGGTGAATGGGCATCCTGAATGTCTATTACAAATAATTAAAGCAATTTTTTTCAATACCTGCAGGTTCTCTATCATTAATCATTTGCAGTGCCAATCCATTTCTCTGAAAATGATTCCTAAAGTAATCGTCTGCCATAAATCAACACCCTCTGCAGCAGATGTCACAAAAGCCTAATGGCCACATCACACAAGCAGCGAGATGCTGACACAAGAGGGAACAGGCCAAATCAGAATGAGGAAAGCAAGGCCCCGCTTCCCTGCAGCTCCAGTACTGTTGGAAAACCCAAATTTGATTTTAAAAGCAATGGACGTTTGCCAATCTGCAAAGCATAACTGAGCCAGGTTTAAAATTTTGGTGGGAAGACAAATGGAACACACCATCTAATGCTGCAGTGAACAGAGGTGGTGAAAAGGACAAAGTGTACAACGGGAGTGTCACCTCCACAGCAAAGTCTACAGAAGGCACACGCAGAGCCTGTGCCCCACGCGCATGGCCTGGAAATAAACTGGGACAGAAGCAGCATTTAGCCCTCCTTTCCTGCTGTATTTTCAGAAAACAAATGGCTTTGTGTAAACAAAGACAGATGAAAAGCTAATAAACCTGTAAAGAAGCAGGTTTTATACTCCTCTCTGATAACACCCCAGCAGCCAGAAAGAGAATTTTAGCAGGAAAAAAAATTCAAATTACATCCAGAGGCTGGAATGGCAGGACGAACACTGAGGCACTTACCAATTAACATCTGGAAATGGACCAGGTAACTGTGACACTCAAAGTCACAGTGAGAAAGAGAAAAGCTGGGACGAGAAAGGCTCGAAGAGAAAAGCTGGAATGAAATGAGGTAAACTTTAAATGAGGCACTGAAAAAAACATTTATGGTGGGTCTTTGTGGATGAGAGGCAGAGGTCGAGCAAAATGCAGTTTGCCATTTTCACGAGGAATGGAGTAACTACAGGAGGAATAAAAACATGCCACACATACAAGAAGCATGAAAAGTCAGCTGTAGAAAGAGCAAGGGGGGGGGAATACAATTTCCAGCAATTGAACATTGGCAGCAATGTCTAAGCTGGTTTGTAAAGACAAAACACATGATAAAGTAACTCTTACTAAAACAAGAACCACCACCAAGGGCTGGCATTGTTGAGGTAAATATTCTTAAGAAAACTTAAGATACAATAATAAAAATTCATCAGTTCTTGTTTATCCTGGGGAAAAAGTATACTGGTTCTGTACTGTCACAGAAACATCACTGTTGGAGAGTGTAACTGCCTTTATAGTTGTAAGAGTATCGCCATAAGTTCTGGAACAGAACCAAGAAATAAGCGTTCACAAGTAATACAATAAATGTTGTGACATTCCCCAGGTGTAGAACAGAATGACACGCCAACCCCAAACTTCTTTTCTGAAAGAATGGGCAAATTTTCTGCTATTGCCAGTTGAAAAAAACAAAAATGTAAAAAATTATAATGAGACAAATTCTTCTTTTCATATATTCATGGGGGAAAGGATATCCATACCTGATACATCCATCGTTCCCAGAGGCACTGGTGGTTCAGCTCCTGTGGTCACCACTCAACCCATGGTATGTTGTGGTTGGCTTCTGGCAACTCTGTTCACTGGTGTGGGAGTGATGGGTCTGCAGTCACCAGGGCACTGTAATGGTCCCAGATCCCGGGTTCCAGTTTGTGCCCGTTGCCCCTTGTCCTGTTGCTGGATACCACTGACAAGAGCCTGGCCCTATCCTCCTGCCCCCCGGGGGCCTTTAGATATTGATCAGCAACAACACAAACCTAACTTAATTGGCCACACTAAAGCCACCTCAAATCTTCTGCATCTTTCTCTGAGCTGTGCTCTGTCTTCCACCACTCCTCATTAGAGCTGTTCCCAGGGGACACAGTCCTGCTGGTAAAAGCAAAGGCTTCTGCTCGGTGGTCTACAGGAGCCCACCAGGAGGCAAGGCATCAAAAATCAATGTCCACACTGACACAGATGGCAGCAGAAAGTCCTGTTCTGTCAGTGTGTGCTGGGGGAGGCAAGGCTTACAGGGTTTAACTCCTGGCTTCTCTTATCCATGTTTGCTCCTGAACATCTGGGATTTAAGAGCACTGTGTGGAAGCACAGCACCAGCATACAGAAGAAAACAATCAATACTGTGCTTAACCCGATCTGAAGAGTATATGGCTCGTTCACTTTCAGCCTCTTGGTTTAGCTCACACTGTAGGAAAAAGTAGTATTTCATCCTAACCTAACACCAGTGTAGAGAATCAAAATGGTTTCCATCAGAGCTTTTGGAGGTACAGTAGATGGGGCTACAGATGGAAAATGCATGTTTTCCCCTGTTTAAGTAGAAAGCATGTCAGAAAGGCAGCAATGTGTCTGTAACACACACCTTGCTAAGTTAATACACAACAAGAGTTAACGCCATGGTTTAGAGAGAAATCAAATTAAGTGGAAGTCCGTATTTGCGCATGGCACCGTGGGGGAATTGGGCACCTTTATGTGTATCTGTGCACTTTACGGTCTAACAAAAAGACAGGCTATGGTTTTAACAATACTTCCAAAACCAGAAACATCTACATCAACAGCAAAACTCCCCAGTAAAACCCAGCTGTGCTACCAACCAATAGAATGGTCCAAAATTATGAGGCCAACTGTTTTTCCTCATAAAAAAAAAATAAAATAAAATTTAATTCTCATAAAATAAAATTTAATTCTTCAATTGTGAGGAAAGTATGGCTTCTCCCTTTCTTTCGCTCAGTAATGTGGAATGGGATAAAGGAAGAATAAGCTGAAATTTAGGAACTCTTCTAACTGAAGTGGAATTAAAATTTTCAAATAGAAAGCAGTTTAAATTTATTCAAAACACTAAAAAAATCTGGAATTGTCAATATACAAAACATTTTTCCTCCCATTCCCCTGAGAGAAAGAACTGTATTTGGGCAATTCACATAAAAAAGACCATTTAATCAAAAGTGCATGATAACTGAATACCCCGATTTTCAATAACCCAGTGGTGCTGCAGGTAACTTCCACTCAGCACCACTTACTGCAAGATAAACAAGTGTTGCTTAAACTGTAGAGTCCGCAGAGCAAACCTCCAGTATTTTAACTACACGTGTACCCGTGCAAATAACGTGTTGAACTTCTCTAGGAGCACAACGACTGAGTGACTGATGAAAGGCTCCGTGTCCTGTGAATGACTCCGGGCCCACGACTGTGCCCAATCAATTTTCTCAAAGCCAGATATTTTGTTGGTATCTTCATTACTTTTCAAGGTCCCTGACCACTACTGATCACTCCAGGTACTTCCTAAGATTCCGAGCAGCCGTTTCCCACAAAGCCAGCACAGTGAAATGTCGGCCATGACAGAGCTTTTTAAATCCTTCCCCACTCCATCACGTCAGAAGGCGAATCTTATTTACATTGCGTCCTTTGAAGAAATGCAATTATGTCATTAATCAAAAGCAAACCTTGAAGCCAAAACAGCTCAGTAAAATATCCTTTTTTTACCCTTCATATTTATAGCTCTCAAGAGGGAGCACGTTGCCTAAGAATACAGTGGGCTGATTGGAAAAAAAAAAAAAGTCAAGGAGCAAGTTATCACGTTGTCATGGGACTGGGGCTCATCTCACCGTGTAGGACATTCCCATTACAACACACGCCCGTGCGATCAATCTATCTCCTGGGATCTTCTGCTCTCCTCCTGTTCTTTGTGCTCTAACTGCGCCTGACGCACGGTGAGTGGTCTGAGGTCCGACCCGCTGCGGGGTTGTAGGGCTCACTTCTGTTATTAACATCACAGTTAGAGACGTCGTATGATCTCTTAGTGACTACAGGATGGAATTCTGTCGTTTGGGGGTTTAACGGCTGCTAGAAAAAAAGAAACCCTGGACGTGTTGTTATTTGTAATGTTCACATTATAAAAGCTCCTCAAATCTTCACACACCTCCTTCTGTGGATTATTTAGACACAGTTCTATAACAAAGGTTCCAGGTGGATAAATTCTGTCCCTGCAGAAAAACAAGAAGAAAAAGATAACAAAACATTTCTCATCCATGCTGCCCAGTAAATAAAAGCCCTTGGATTGTGTTTTGGGAACCAAAGGATGTGAAAGAGACACTCGTGCTCATTGCGATGCTCAGTAATTTTGGTAAAGCTGCTTTACTTTTGCTTTCCTCATGAAACCAGCAAAAGTAAAATATTGCATTAATACTGCCTCCAACAACGTTATTTTTATGGTATACGACAGGAGCAGCAAGAGCAGTTCTGGGGAGTTTTGCCTAGAACAGATGCATACAGTCTGTGGAAATTGCAGATCTCCTCACAGCTGTCCCCCACAGTCCCCCTCTCCTCCTCCTCTGCCTTTTGACAGATTCACAACAATGAAGTCACATGAAACACGATATGAGAATCATTAATTCAACCTTTTCTTTTTTTTCTCATTAAAACAATATTTTTCAATCATTTCTGTTCAGTTCTACAGCCCAAACGCAGGCTGGCCAAAAGCAGGTACAAAAAAAGCATCTCCTGAAATGGACGTTGGCTCTTCCAGTGCCAGTTAATTTGTTTTCAGTGAACCTCTGGAAAAAGTGTAAGACCAGAGATGCTTTGATTTTGCCCGAGCTCTGCACTGTGTAACAAGTTTTGGTTCTGTGGAATGGAACCGGCTTTAGTCGGGTGCTGTTAACAGCAAGCAGCACATCATCATCCTGCTCTGCAAAATGAGGCTCATAAACAGGACCATAACAGTAATGTGCCCCCTCCGCAGAGCTCTAGCACAAGGCTGACACAACACTTCAGAGCTCCATTCTTGGCAGTGCTTTCTGGGGGAAAGGGAATATCGAGGTTGCCCTAGACTAATTTTTTGTGATGCTAATGTTTGCCCGGTGCCATTTCCAAGAAATTTCCAGAAGCAGCTGCAAGCAAAAGTAATTCTCTGCTCCGCTTCTTCAGTCTCTGGGGGTAGTACACAGGTACAAAACTGATATGAACAGACAGTTACTGAAATTTTCCAGGTTTTAGACATTTTGAGGATCAAAAGACCAGCTCTGCACCATTTCCACAAGAATGCCAATCCCTTTTTACTTGCTACAAACTGCAAGGTGACTGGCAAGAAAGGTTGATAAAATTCTTCTCCATACCTGCCTGTGAAAGTTATTTTAGCTCATCCCTCCACAGCTGCAAATGTGGAGCAATGTGCATGTGTGTGATGAGACAAGAGTCTGGCCTCATCCTCTTGCCCCCAGGGGCCCTTCAGCTCTTGCTCAGCATTGATCAGCTCCCCTCTCAGGCTGCTCTTCTCCAGCTGAACAGCCC